>JAHWXV010131109.1:0-10907 GCA_024586415.1 Phrixothrix hirtus | reverse complement strand
AATGTAATTTTGATAAAAATGTTTTTAAATACTAAATTGACATTAATATTAAAATGATTGAATAAACATCTTACATCAGCATTTATTTATGTATATATTGCTAATATGTTTTTGACCATTTAAACATAAAACATTTACGTTTATATTCTCAAGTACCATGAGAAATTATAAAGCTCAATAATTTGTGTAATAAATTGACATTTTAGATTTGTGTTAAAATGTTCTTCTAAATAATCGTAGTCGCTTACCATCAAAGTATGCAATTCTGGCATTTCACTTTGAAGATTAATATTTTAGAAATAGTGAGGCCATTACATACGAACTGTTTACAATTTATTGATGGATCTTTTATGGTTAAGATGTGCAACTGTTTTTTGGTTATGCCATATAAATGTAGAGATTGTATAAATTCTTTTGTAAAAATGTTATAATTTACGAAGTTTTGCGAGAAGCACACATTGAAAATATTATAAATATTGTATTTTCAAAGTATTTTAATTAAATTCACAAATTACCTAGTTGAAGTCTTTCTGAAACGATCCTTTAAAAAATATTAAATTATTGTTTTGTTTAAGTTTTTATACAGTAAAAGTAAATTCATCCCAATCCAATATATATGGCTCAAAGTGTATTTTTTTATGTATTGTGGATGACGGTAGACCGTATTAAATTTCGTTGTTTTAAACAAAAATATTGACAATTTTTATTTTTGACTTTTTCTATAAATAAAATACAATGAACTAACTGATTTGATTTTTTAGAAAAACATAGTAAAATCACTGAGGTGTCCTGATTGAGTCTTTTATTGAACTTTTATTATAGTATGCCATTTCTGTCATAAAGGCACTATTACATCACGCACGTCTGGCGTCGCGACATGAGCATATGAAGGTTCCGTAACATGTCCCCGGCCTTGAAAGGCATCGCTTTCAATGAGTTCTTGAATGGGTAATGGACAAATTCTGGAAAATGAGCGTTTAACTTCTCCATTTCGAGTGCTAATCACGGCGACTCAGGCCACGCCATCTTTACCAGGAATTCTCCTGATAACGTCCCAATTGCCATAACGAAGGAGGTTGGCTGGGTTCCTTTACTAACACCGAAGTATTAGCCTTAAGTTGATCTTGAAAGTGTTTCCATTTAGTACGAACTTGAAGTTGGTAGATGTACGCTTTATTCCAACGTTCCCATATGTGATGTCTAAGTTTTTGCAATAAATTGTAACAAGTAACCCGGTTTTGTGACATAGAGCGCAGATCTTGTTCAAGTACGGTTGTTAGTGGTCTTCCAATAAAAACATGTGCAGATGTGATAGGATTCAAGTCATTGGGGTCGGCCGATAAAGGTGATAACGGACTAGTATTCAGGATTGCCTCAATTTGCACGATAAGAGAATAAAATTCTTCATACGTTAGCAACGACTTTCCTAGGACTCGCTTTGAATGGTACATGATGGATTTCATGCCAGCCTCGTACAATCCGCCAAAGTTAGGGGAATAAGCTGGCATGAAGTGCCAATATATGCCATAGTCAACCAAAGGTTGACCTAATTCCGGGTGATGTTGAATCATAAATTCTCCTAAGAGTTTTAGTTCATGGTTAGCACCCGCGAATGAAGTGCCGTTATTAGAATAGATATTAACCGGTAATCCACTACGCGCTACAAATCTACGTAATGGATAAAGGAATAAGGACGTTGTCAGGTCTGATGCTAACTCGGCGTGCACGGCCTTTGTACTGAAACATATAAACAAGCAAATCCAACATTTATAACTTCTTGAACCTCTTCCTACTTTATTTTGCAGAAGAAAGGGTCCGCCATAATCAATTCCAGTGTTGTGGAACGAATACAACGTGTTCCAACGAGATTTGCGCAAATTTCCCATGATAATAGAAGGTGTGATGGCATTAAATCTGAAACATTTGACGAATTTACGAACCGTAATCTTAGATAAATTGCGTCCCCCAATTGCCCAAAATTACTCTCGAGTAGAAGCAAGAAGAGCTTAAGAATCTATGTGCAATAAGCGCTTGTGTTCGTGAATGAAGAAGGGTTTCATGAAGATATGATAACTAGAAACTATCGCTGGATGTTTCTTATCGAAAGAAAAATCGGATTCACTCAATCTACCACCAACCCTTAGAATATTTTGCTCATCTAGAAAAGGGATGAGACTGAGTAGTTTGGACTTATTCTTAATTGGTTTATTAAGAGATACTTGATGAATTTCCTCATGAAAGGATTTTTGTTCAAACAATCTTGTTAAGACCTGCAAGGAACTCTGCAATTCGTTAACAGTGAGAAAACTAAATTGATGTTGATCAGCGAATCTCTACAAATGGATATGAAACGGTGTACATAACCAATGCACGCTCTTAAACGCTGGAAATTTGAAAATCTTAAAAACTGAGCGACACTAGCATACCGAACTGACGGGTTTGTGACCGTCTTACGCAATTCAGTATCCATGACAATATTCGAGGAAGCCCAAAACGTTTTTGGTTGTTTTAACCAACAAGGACCTTCTCACCATAACGTGGAATAAATCAAGGACGAAGGCATGATTCCGCGGGATACAAGATCCGCAGGGTTCTCCTTACCAGATACGTGACGCCAATGGTATCGATTTATAATCTCCTGAATCTCGATTACTCACGAATGTCCGTAAGAGATGAGGTGAAGTTTGTAACCAAGAGAGAACAATGGCTCAATCGCTCCAGAATACGTAATCATCAAATTTTAGATCGAAATTTTTCAATATGTGAAGTATCAAACGAGCTAAAATCAATGCTCCGCACAATTTTAATTTGGGAATCGTCAAGGATTTCAAAGAAACAACCTTGAATATAGCGCATAGTAAACTTACTTGAATAATACCTTGAACGTCTATGGAGCGCAGGTAAACGCATGCTCGGTACGCCCTTTCTGAACTGTCTGAGAATCCGTGAAACTAGACGTCTGTGCAATTTTAACGAGGAATCTTCATGTCATTCAAGAAGCGTAATTCATTTTTGAATGATTTCCACGTGGATTGTATGTCTGTTGGAAGAGGCTCATCCCACGAGAGATTTTGAACCCACAACTGTTACAGAATGCCCTTTTCAATGATCATGCATGGACCTAACGAACCGACAGGGCAGAAAATTTGTGATTTGCAAGATAAAATCGATCGTTTCGTAACTTTGGAATCTAGTTTGTCCGAATTAACGTTAAAAATGAACGTACCTGTTTGTTCCGAACAACCTAAACCTAATATCATTGACTTGGTATCGCTTCCTACTAATAGTAGTTCTGAAGAAAATTCTGAGTCGTACAATTACTCTAAAATGCTTGGAAAATTAGATTGACATTTTCTCAATCTCAATCCTCCAGACGACAAAATGTCGCTGACTTGAATATAAACAGTAGAAGCTTGCGAAATCGTACCTGCCCCTGTCAATAGGTTGTCTACGTAAAAGTCCGATTTGATATTGGAAGATGCTCTTGGAATGGAGGATCGTGGATCTATAGCTAGTTGCTTTAAACATCTCGTGGTTAGATATGAAGCCGATCTTGTACCATACTGTATTTAATTAAAAAGTTTGAACGTCATCTGCTGAATTAGAACGCCATAGATCCGTTGTAGCGATTTTTGTTCTGGTGAAATCTAAACTTGATGATACATCTTTTCTATATCGGCAGCTATAACAATAGCGTGTTTTTTGAATCTAAGAACAATCGTGAAAAGATCTTGTTGAACTACGGGACCTGTCATCTGGATATCGTTAAGAGATATTCGCGAAGAAATGACCTGTGATGGATTGAATACAACACGAAGACGAGTAGTTCAGCTGTCCTATTTCAATACCCCATGATGTGGAAGATAGTAATTGACTTGATCGTGCTTATCATTTACGACGTCAATTTTACTCATATGACCTAAAGAACTGTATTTCGTCAAAAAATCTATATATTGTGACTGAATCAAGGAGTTATACTGAAACTTTCGTTCAACCGAGTAGAACCGTTTTTCAGCAGTAACTCTGGAATCACCTAAAGTGGAAAAATTAGTTTTAAAGGGAATGTTGACTACGAATTGGCGGATTGGCGTTGTGTTGTTTGTTCGAATAATGTCTCGCAATCGCGTTCCTCTTGAGATAAAGGGTGATGATTATGTGGCACCTCCTCTATTTCCCAAAACATGACTAATTGGTCATGAAGATAGTTAGGTTTATTGAAATTGCGAAACGATTTGCTGTAACTCATGGGAAATGGAAGCCTTCCTGCTATGAGCCATCCCAATTTTGTTTTCTGTAACGCAGGTTTATTTCTCCCTAAGCTAATCTATCCGGGACACAACAACCTCCAAAATACGTCCGCGCCTACCAGAAGGTCTATTTTAGTCTATCTGTGTTACGAAGGATTCGCTAATCTGAAGTTAGATGGTATTTTGAGATTTGACAATTTCGTCTGAATATCGGGAAGATAATTTGAAATTTTGTCTCGTTTCAAACAAGAAATGGTGATATAGAATGAACCGCTCAATGCCTAAATCTTAACTACGCAGTTAGATCTAACGTGACAAATTGAATTATTTATGCCACCAATCTAAATGTTATGATCACTTGTAGCTACACCCAAACGCTGACATAACTCACGTGTAATAAAGCTTGTCTGAGAAGTAGAAACTAACAGGCAAATAGACACTTGAGATGCACCATTTTCATCAAAAACCTTTACCATTGCTGTAGGCAATAGGACCTGAAGGTCTTGTGTGTCAAACGAAGACAATGACACTGCACCCTCCGAAGTATCAGATCTGACTGATTCTTCATGAATAAGGTATAATACTTTTATCGGCACATTTTTCAAGAACCATATTTACAATTCCTTGCAAAATGCCCTGAATGTAAGCAATTAATGCATAATTTTTTATATTTGATCGCTTTTGATCTCTCCGCCACTGGTAATTTCAAGAAATCTGCGCAATTGTAAATATTATGCTCCTTGGAGGAATATAAACAAGCTAATTTATTTGAATGAAAGCTCCTTGTTGTCGATCCTTGCTTTGACTTATAAATTATTGACGTTTTAGATCATTGATCTTGCCGTCCAAAGTTTATAATAAATCTGCCTTACCTTTTAAAAACTTAATGAATTGATCTAAAGTAGGAATTTCGTCATTTACTCTAAATTCTTCCCAATCGCGCACCGTTTTGGGATCTAATTGATTGACCGCTAGATAAATGATAAGAATGTCCCATGATTCTGTAGGGAGTCATAATTAATTTAAGCACTTAAGACGTTTTAAGATATTGTCAATCATTTTACGAAGTGCATAAGCTGACTCTTTAAGTACAGGTTCTAAATTAAATAAAGCCTTTGTGTAATTTCTTAACATTAACCTATTACTATCAAATCGTTTGGAAAAGACTTCCCACGCAACGTCATAATTTTGGGCAGTGAAATCTACAAATTTAATTGCTTCAGCTGCCCCGTTCACCAGTGCTGACCTGAGATAATTTATTAATTGACTCGTTATTATAAATTAATGATTCATAAATATTTTTGAATTTGAGCCATTCATTGGCACAGCCTCTAAACTCAGGAATTTGGATTTATGGTAGTCTAACTCCCACGCCTTGTACGTTATCTACCGATTGTTAACTGTTAAAATGTTCAGTTTGCTTATACGAAAATGACGTGATTAAAACTTGAGCGCGTGAAACAAAATCATAATATTTATTCTCGACTTGTTGCCTATAAATGAATTCGCATTCACGATTAATCGAAATGCATTCAATTTCAGATTGTAAATTATTGAAATCTCTAGAAACTTGTTCGATGTATATTAATCGTTGCTTTAGTGAAGCAATTTGTAATTCAGCTAATGAATTTTCTTGAACGCCGTTTAAATAGTTCAAAAAGCGTTTTTTATGTAAAAGTTTTAATTGTTTGTCCATTTTAATTAATATAATAAAATGTCGCAGAGGCAATTCTGATTTCTATAAATCAATTGAATAATTTAATGCAAACGCTCTAACCTGGCTGTCCTTATGTACTTGTGTATGTATGAATCACTCATTTACCAACCGATCCTGCGTCGATAGAAGACGGCAGTGGCCCGATAAACTCGCTGTTGAGGATGTTTAAAATTGAATTATCCAAGATCGATGGATCAAACTATCTAGGGTCGATGGACCAACATGTTGATGAGTGATGATGTGTAGATGACGATGGACTGTATTAAATTTCGTTTTTTCAAGCAAAAATATTGACAATTATTATTTATGACTTTTTGTACAAAAAAAATTACAATTAACTGATTTGATTTTTTAGAAAATCATAATAAAATCACTGAAGTGTCCAGATTGACTTTTTTATTACACTTTTATTGTAGTATGGCATTGCTGTCATAAAGGCACTACTACCGACTGGCGTCGCGACATGGGCGTACGCATACTCCGTAACATGTATATAATAAATTATTTAACAACAATTATATAACATTACTGTGTAAACGTATATTTTTGATTGTGTTATTCTAAACTTAAAATGCTAATAGTATTAGAGGAAGATGCAATAACTACCACACACCACAATTGGGTATCAATAGTCTAGTATGCGGTAGCAATGGTATTATCTGTACTGTGTATATAGCACCTTCTCTCTGCCGTCGGATCGCTAAGTGTTGCAGTAAACCTCTTCCCATGCGCTATTTTAATTAATGTAGGTTTTAAAAAGCAGAATCTTCGGTTTATTATTTCTCAGCAGTAGTTTCTTTTTTTACTAAAAAGCGTAGTAAATGTCTTTGAAATACGAGAGCTCAAGCACAGCACTGCTTTTACTACTAATTAACATAATAACAGGATTAAGTCATATCATTAAGTTCATTCCATAATATATGGAATTATTAATGTTTTTACACGAACACATTTTTGGTAATAAGTTCTTGATGCCGGAGTTCATAAATCACATTTTTTCGAATATATTTTATTCTAATAATTAAATGTGTATTTCGTGATAGTGGGTGTATGCGTATTTGTGTGTGTGCGCGCGCACGCGTGTGCGCGCATATACGTATGTATGTGTGTGTACGCGCGCGCACTTGTGCATGCGTGTGCGTGTACCTGTGCGTGTGCGTGTGCGTGTGCATGTGCGTGTGTGCATGTGGGGGTTCTGGTGCGCGTGCGTGTGGTGTACGTGTGCGTGTGCGTATACGTGTGTATGAATTAAATAATTTAAAAGTCGAATTTCAAAGTTAAGTTAAATTCCTATCCAATGTGCTACAGTAAGATTTTGGTTAAAATCAAATAGCCGAAGATACCGCAATTCTCAGGGATTTTTGGGTTTTCATGAAAACGCCTCTAACGTTTTTCTAAATTTTTCTGTTTCTATCAAATGCACTAATCGGTTCTTTTGAAATAATGGCGTAAATCGAGTAATCAGAATAAATCTCCAGGGTTAAATAGGGTTCTTTGTGGTTTGAAGCTGGGATAGGTAACCCTTATAAGTATCACATCCGAATTTTATATAAGTTAAAGCTTTAGTGAGTTTATATAATTTTTTTAAGACGAGAAAAATTTGATTTTCAGCTAATGCCGTTAATTTAAAATTAAATTTAGAATACGTGAGAGAAGGTCGTGCATTACCTTACACTTATCATTATTGTTAATGTTGACGTTAATAAAAATTTTTATTAGTTCCAAACATTTTCCACGTTTTCATACAGAAATAGTATATAACACATCTACAGGAAGAGAAATTATTTTGGTACGTGGTGCTGATTCTCGTACTGCAACTTTCATATTCGCTTTTCAATTAAGTACTTTACGCACGTGTATTACACTATACTACTTAAACTTAGCGAAGTAAGAAGCTAACATTTTCAATAAATTACAGTAAATTGACATACTCTTTATTGATACCATTAATACCATCATTCAATCAAAGTGACCCTCCTCTGACGGGATACCGTATCAATGGCATTATACAAGGTGGTCCAAAAAGTTGTTAACTTTTTGAAATGAATTAAAAAACAAGGTGATCAAATTTAACAAATTTATTTTTAAAATTTACAAAAATTTTTGGAAATTCATGGGTAGAACATTACAATGTCTAAATGTGCCTCCTTTCTGTTCTGGCACTCCTGAAGCCGACCTCTAAAATTTGTTAAAACGCGGTTGCAAGTGCCTGGAGTTATGACTTCCATTTCTTGGCACGAAAATATTTCCTTAGATCTTCCAGAGTGGCGGGGCAGTTGCGATACACTTGACTTTTAAGATATCTCCATAACAAAATCACAGGGAGTCAAGTCCGGCATTCGAGGGGGGGGCGGCTCTGAATGTCTCTTCTCCGAAAAATTAATTTTCCCAAAAAAAGGGGTTGAACGATACGCAAAGAGAGATTGGAAGTGTGGCAGGTGGCTCCGCCCAGTTGAAATCAAATTTTCTAATTGTATCCTTCAAATTCTCGAAGAGCAGGAATGAAAAAGTTTCATTTATGTCGACATAACGCTGAGAATTCACCGTTGTGCGCGGCCTTGCTAGTCTTTGAAAAAAAACGCCGATATTCTGGATGTGGATATTTGCATCCGAAAATTGACCTTCGAGTTATGCAAAGGCCTTTGATGTTTCTTTTTAGGGTTTTCTCGATACCAGTAACGACAATTTTGATTGTTGACATGGCCATTAAAGTGAAAATTAGCCCCATCGGAGAATAAGATGTTGTCGACTGCTGGAAATTGGTTCATCACTTCGTTAGCGAATATAAGTCTATCAACGGGATCCTTTAGCTTCAATTCTTACACTAATTGAATCTTGTACAAGTGTAGACGTAAATCTTTGCAAAGGGTATGAAGCACTAACGATCTCGTCACATTTACAGCAGCTGCGCGTTTTCAATGTTTTCCTGTGTTCTCGTTGACTTTCCACGACTGGGGACGCCTTTCTGTAACGTTGAATCGGTTTCTTCAAACCTACGAACCCATTGTGTAATCAACGGAAGTCTTGGACATTATTGAACAACGTGCAAATTGGAATGTTGTCGAAATCTACGATGCACAATAGTTGTTGTTGTTACAGTAATATTCGCTCACATAAAAGCATGCTCCTCTCCCGTGTAGCGCTGCTAGGTCACTAAATTTCGCTGAGCCGAACTATCGTTAAAACCGACCCCACCTTTCTACCTTTCCTATCAAATCTTCTATGGCGCAAATAAACATTAACAACTCGTTGGACCACCTTGTATTTGAAGTCGTATGACTTTGCAATGGTATTATACCATTTCAGACAAAATTGTACTGTCTCTGTAATCTTGAAAATCATTTATGAAAATCTGTCACTTATAATAACCGTATGTCTAAAACTTATTCATAAACGACTGACGTCACTGCACAGTTGTATGGTTTCAACTGTAGATAATAAGTTCTCCACCTGCGTTAAAATCTATGGTACTAACATTTGTTACGAATGCATAACATAGGTAATAATTGTCAAATAAACATTATGTAAAAATTAACATAAAAGCATGTATCTTGTAAATAAAATTTATCAGAAAAATTACTTACACGTAAAAGACGTATGTCCCAGTAGAAATATATAAACAATAGTTACCATAAATAACAACATCACGAATAAACTGTTTAATCTTTAAGAAATTCTTGCAACTTTTGTTGAGAATACTGGTAAAACGAGGTTATCGTCTAATCTTTTTAGCGCATTCTCTTGATATACATATACCAAAAAACGAAAACACGATTGCTTAATACCAAGCTGACTAATTGTAGCTTTACTTGGAGGCTGTTTTTGAAGGTTAACTAGTTACTGGATTTTTTGCTCTTACTTACAGAAGATTTTTTAATATAATTAACAATTCCCCATTTCCTATTTTAATAGGGTAATTTTAGAATATGTAAAGAATTTGGTTCTATTTTTAATTAAATACATTGTTTATATATAACATCTAAAATATTTTAACATTTTGCGATGTAATTACTGAAGGTATAACTCTTAACTATTTGGTACTACATAAACATCTTAAGTAGAATTGCAAGAAGACAAATTAACTGTTAACAACTATCAACTTCATTAATAGCATGATTTACTCTTACTTAGTTCTTCTACCTGGATATTTGCTGGGATAAGTTCAAAAACATTGCTTCGTGGTCGAAATAGTTATATATACAAATTATAAAATGAAGGTATATTTTTAGTAATCGCCAAAATTGTCAAACGACGTTATATGTTGAGTTTGACAATATGACGTGTAAAAAAATACTCATTATAAAACATGCAGTATATGCTAATTTTTTTTGTTGAAAATGTACTATTTTATACTAAGTTAAATAAAAAAGGTACTTTTTTCACTGCTTACTATATTTCATAACTTGTACAATAGTAGGATGGTATAGCATTAAAAATGCCAATTGAAAGCAGAAATGTCTGTAGACAATTGCAAAAATACATGTATAAAAATCAATGGATGAATAAAAAGTAAGGAACATTGATGCTGGAGCCGTTACTATTGGTTATATCAAAAAAAGTTGGTAATAAAAGTTGAATGACTAAATACTTGCCACAATCTGACGTCTTTCAATTTATTTTCTGACGTCATAGTTTCAGGATGTGACGCCATCGCAAAAAATTTTAAATAGCAACCTATATTTTTTTCGGCTATATTAGATAGTATTTTGTTTTCTCTTTACGCCTATCTAAAAAAATCACAGGGTTAGTTACGAAACATTTTGAAAATATCACATTTAATGTTTACGTTTGCTATTTGTAGTAGATTGAAACGCACGTATGTGTATCTTAAAGAAAAGCAAACTATTTTATTAAAACAACTAAATACAATATTTAATAACTTTAATTTACTAAAAGATGTTCAAATTGTTCACCATTAACTGCCAGGCAATAAGCTATTCTAC
>JAHWXV010131066.1:0-10869 GCA_024586415.1 Phrixothrix hirtus | reverse complement strand
ATTTATGTATATTTATATTTATATCAGTAATACACAGTACAAGATTCTAACAAAAACTAAAACTAGGAGAATTTAATATGCTGCTTATATAGGAAAGATAAATTCTAGAAACAATAGAAATAAAATACTCCAGAATATTACTTATAATAATGATGTAATGCTATGACTTATTGCTGACCTTATTGAATTGACATACATAAATTACTGCAATGAGTCATTTGCGGATTATATCATCTATTTCATTACAAAGAAAACATTCTAGATGATTCTAGAATTTTCCATTTACTGTTTCTAATTTTTGTTACAATATCGAAAAATCAGAACAAGATAACTTCGTTTCAATTTTTTTTGCATATGCAGGGTTGCTTTGAAATGATTGCAGAAATTTTAACCACGTGTTTTTTACGCCCCATACATTCACAAGAAATAATAAACAAAATTAAACAGGAAATTAAGGAAAGGTGTTGTATATTAATATAATAAATGAATTAATACAAGGCTCAAAATTTTTTGAGCCATGTATTAATTAATTCATATTAATACACAACTTCTTTCCTTAATTTCATGTCAGTCGATTAAACTATATGTTTAATTTAGAGCCTAACTATCTGTAGCTATAATATATTTCAATATATGCATTAACTTTAAGTGTGAATCTGTTGGAATGACAGCTCTCCTAATGGCCCTTAAAGATAGTAAACATCTAATAAATCCTATTCTTAGTGGCACATTTGAAGAAAAATTTGCAGTGGAGCCGGAGGTTGGGGCAGCGGTGTAATGTAAAAATCTAAAATTTTTCTGAAATTGTGCCCATTCTTCTCTGAATTCTTTCATCCTCTAAAATTAAACAGCTTTAATTTGAGCACAATCGAATTTAGAAAATTCTTGTAAAACTTTTTCAGAACCTCTGATATGCATGGTAAGAAGTTTCATCTCAATATGTGACGAAATAAGGTACACTTACGTCAGTCCTACTCATGTTACACATTACAGTTGAATGTAGTCGAACACTGTGTACTGATAATTGAAATTCATAAAAAATGCGATTCTGGTTATTAAATTAGATTTGGTTATATACTTTTTCAAACAATGTTTTATTATTCAGTTTTACAATGCTTTTTTATGGGAATAAATTTATCAAAGAATAGTAAAACATAGTTAATAAGACTGCATTACCGCTTGCAGCGTATTCCGCACAATTAATTTGCTTTTCTTTTCATTATTTCTGACCTTATTGAAAAAATAAAAACACATATTCCTTTGAGATACTTTTTTGTACCTCGTGTAAAAGTGTGAGAAAAATTCAATAATAAATTATAAGCTTTTCAACTTTATGTACATAATTTGAAATTATTTATTACTTGATTTTAGAAATACTAGTAAAAAGCAAAATAAATACGTGAAAGTGCGATTTCCTCAGTAATATAGCCTTTTAGATTTCGTTTGAGGCTATGCACCTTTTGAACAGTTTGTATTATTTAATTAGTGTACGTGTTTTTTCAACAAATTATTTATTAGTAATATGTGTATTCATTTGGTATTTGTTAACAATGGAACGTTTTGGCAACAGAACTAACTGATATTGTATGTTCTATTTTTTTGCAGCAAACGTCCCCGAACTGATCCAGACGAGTCAACCGAAAATCAAACCCAATGGCGAGTCCAGATCTACAGTCCTCTTATGATCATTCTTGGCCGAATTGTGATATGAAATGAGAAATGGATCTTTTTTGCCAATCCCGGCAAGAGACGACAAGGGGCCCTATTGAGAAATAGTCTAATCTGGTGATTCAACACGATTGCTTTAGAAAAAAGGTTATGTTAAGCATATGGCGGAATTTTCAAGTACTAGCGCAATTTAAGCTGGTTCAAGATGGCAGAAGTGTTAATGCCAAACTGCATACGCAACAACCGGAGAGGATGTATATTGTCTTAACACTGAAATACCCGGCATTGGTTAACAGAAGGCAAGTGCTACTCCAACACAACGCAGGTTTACCCAACAGAAAATCCAGAAGTTGAATGGAGTGAATCTTTTATCACATTCACCATATAGCTCCGTAACGCTCCGTCAGATTATGGCCTATTCCGTTCAATCAAACATGATTTGCGTGGACGGCGCGACGGTTGCGTAGTGTTGAAGAAGTCGAAACGGCATGTCGGAACTTCTTTGCGTCACAATCAGACGACTGGTATCGTGACCAACTACGAAAATTGGCTGAAAAATGACCTATGGTAATCGAAATTGGTGGCGTTTACTTACATTAAGTTACTTTTTGTTTTTGTAGTTTCTTTAATTTTATATAATAAATATTATACGTTGTAAAAGTGCGAGAACTTTTGATACGTCGTGATAATTAGGAAAGGCGTGTAGATAGGATTGAATAAAAAAACGAGTATTATATTTTTATGTGTACAGAGTAATCTTTTTGAACCATCGCATATTAAAGTTTCTTATTCTACAAATGTAACTTTCTGTATCTTAAATGCAGAAATTTAATTGAAAATATTACAATAGTCACTTTAAACAATGCTGTAGTCACCGCTAGTAAAATATTTAATGATTATGGTAAATTTATACAATTGCTTTATGACGTATGGACGTCATATAAAAATCTGTCGTTAAAGCAGCTTTAATTATTCACTTAATGCATTTGTTTGCTATTTTGAAATTCGAATAGAAACCTTAATTAAACCATACAAAAATTAGAATATCAGACACTCGGGTTTATTTAATACTTCCTTTTACGATATGAATAATTAATAGCGCAGTGCACGTCAGCCGTTTTCCTTTTACAAAAAAAGTATAATATATTGCAGTTTTTCTAGTTTTCTTACTATTTTTTATAAATAGAAAGCAGCTAATATGCACCACACCCGTGCAGTGCATATAAATCGGAAACACTATAAGACAATATCCCATCACTTTTATGACGACTGTTTCCTATCTTGTTTAATTTTGGTTTACACAATTACAAAATTCTAACAAATTTCTAGGCATGATATATCACAGTATTTTTGGACACACATTTTTCCTTTTTTATGTTTAAAAATATGTTGTTATTAAAAAAACCGTCAGAACAAATTTCTAAAACACTTAAAAAAACTGATTCTAGTTGATTCACAAATTCCTAATAAATTAAGTAACCTAAATCTCCTCAACAGTTGGATGAATCCGCTTAAAAAAATATAACTAGTATACAGGGTTGCTTTGAAATAGTTACAGTAATTTTAACCATGTATTTTTTGCGTCTCATATATTCACAAAAAAATAATAAAAAAAAATTAAACAACTTTAATTTAGGCACAATCGAATTTAGAAAATTCTTGTAAAACTTTTTAGGAACTTCTGATTTGCAATATTTCTAGTCAGAAGTTTCATCTTAGTTTGTAACGAATCACGTGCGTTTATTTAATGTTACAGGTCATTCTAGTTGAATGTAGTCGGGCATCACCGTGTATCGGTAAACATTCAGGGTAATTGAAATTGATAAAAGAAAATTCGATTCTGTTATTAAATTAAATTTGGCTGCTTTTGTGTAAGTAAAATTTATCAAAAAACGGTAAAATCTTCATTATTAAAAACTATTAACGCTTGCAAGAGAAAATGCGTCTTATTTCATAGAATTCATTTGCTTTTCATTATTTCTGAACTAAACGCGTTATTAAAAAAATAAAACAACATTTTCTCTTGACCGGTAATAAAAACATAGATTTTCTTAGTGATTGTGCACTTTCTTAAACTATTGAGCAGTTTGTGTTGTTTGTGTATATACGCTTTTACAACAAGCAAATAGTGGCGGTAGAAAAAAATAATTAATAATGGCTTCTAAATTATTACAGCGATTTCTAAAGAATTCATAGTGTTTATAAATTCAAAAAGCATTACACATGTGCACACGGTAATAGGTTACATAAGGCATGTTAACGTGTTTTTTACGGCAATACAAAATAAAATTAAATCACAATGAAATTTATTTTTAATTTTCATTTAAATAAGAAAATTCCGCATCAGTTAATCTACCTTATGACAAAAGATAAAATGGGTCATAAGTATTCTAAGGTCAAGTGTTACGCAGAAATAAAATAGGTTATTGAAATTCAATATCTAAGTTACGTGTTCACGCTAATAAATAAAAATTAAATTTTTATCGTGATAATTCCTAATATGGACATTTGCATTTAAAACTCGAATTCCAAATTTTGACTCGAATCCTATTGCAGCAGTCGAAAAATTAAAAATTCAATCAAAGTAGTAGTCTTCAGACATTGTAATGGTTATAAGGTTTACAAGAGAGTATTCGTCATAACTTTTGTTGTAAATGTAAAATCATGGCCTGAATGTGTAAATAAAAACAGGAACCTTGTGACAGCAGCTTGGGTTTAGAGTTTACCAAAAGGGCATCGTTCAGTGAGATCCACAGCTGAGGCGATGAGAATGTAAAAATCTAAATGTATAACTAATAAGGCACGACAACTGCTATTTAAATCTCTTCATAGATTGTGACGACAAATTTTGCGAAAAAGTTTCTGAGAACATTTTTGAAGTCAAATACGACAGACTTCAGTTGTAATTTTTATAAACTATGTTTCCAAAGAACTACCGCATGTGATTGGCAGTCCACCTTACCTTTTAAACCGGAAAGCATTAGGGATTCTTTTTATTTACCAATAATTGTGGGGGATAAGAAATTAAGAATATGCGCAATGCTTTTGTATCGATTACCCCCAGATGTCAAAACGAGTGAAGATTTATTTTTATGCACAGATTGAGTAGTGCTTGCAAGAAATCAAGAACCACCTTTTTCTGTAATTTAGCGTGGAACTATTTGATATGCCACCTTATAATGTATTATTGCAATAATCACTTCAGAATATAAGTTACCTAATTTCACATTTCCTTTATCGGACATATTTTGTATACCATTACATTATTTACAAATGTTAGAATTTTTGCAAATGGTTATCGATTGCGTACGCACAATGAGTGCGATGAACTATAAATTTTATATGCCGCCATGTACCGAACTTATTGGAAAGAGAAGTACTTTAATATTAGCTGTAATATTTAACAGAAATAATTTAGAATCTTGTTTTTTGCGGGTTATTTTGGTAACAAAAAGCATTACTTTTTTTTAAAAAATCGTAAATACTAAATTTTACTGAAAATGAAGATGATTTGCAGCGATAATTTAATCTGGACAGAATTTTAAACATCTTAAAGATTTTATTCTACAATTTATAAAGTATCCATAGCTTTCGTAGTTTCGCAGTTTACATTTTTCTTTAAGTAATCGTTATTTAAGAGCTCGCTATTAATTTGTAAGGGCTGCAAAGTAGTTTTTAGAAATGTGTTATCGTTGTTATCTGTTTATAGTTATTTCTACATTTCTTCATGTTAAATTATACCATTATTATATTTGTATATTTCTATGCCTCTGGTTATAAATTAAATTTATCTACCTATCTAACAAGAAATTGCGAAAACGTAGTATCTAGGAATATTTGATTAACTTGTATATTAATTGAATTTATTGTCTTCTGCCTATTTTATTTGTAGAAAGTTTATTTGGTTCCATATAAATTTTTATTTTTCAGAGAATTCTGTAATTTAGCTTCATGGGTTTAAAAATATAATTTAATCAATCACTGTTTATTTAATGATACATAACTCTTTTCGACATATTTTTTTGCTGTTATTTAACTCGATTATATTTTCAAAAATACTTGGTAGCCCATAATTAACACTATGTACATAAAATATTAACTTTCAAATTAAATAAATAGATGATGCAATCTTGCGCACATGTTGTTATTAATTTATCACTCCTATAAGAGCATTTTCAGACAAATTAAAATAAAAAATAACAATAGGGAGTTCGATTAAACCTATACAAATTATTAAATTAATGTTAATTAGGTATAAAATAATGAACGCATAAAAGCTTAAGCTTCTGTTGCATAAATTTCAACTTTTATTCTTTCATTATGGTATAGATAATTAATATTAAATGAACTCCCTACTGCCCTTTCATAATTTAATTCCTATCGGAAGATACCCTTATAAGGGTGCAACCTATTATAGGTTACTTTATGTTAATAAAATCTTATGGGCAAGTTTGGCTTATTTATTAATTAATTTGAAAATCAACCGTATTATTTCTGTTTATTATTTTAATTAACCTTTCAATATTATCTAATAGCTTTTCATTATAATTATTTTAAATATTTGCGTCAATTTATTGTGACTATTTTTATTGTTCATTAATTCGTCGATTTTACTCCGTTAATGACATATTTTTATTTCGGTTATATTTGGGACAACCAATATAAAAATATGCAATTCTACATGTTCGAAAAATTCCTTTACTATTTGAAAATATTTAAAATAAAACGGCATATTACAATTCAGAAATTAAAATGATATATAGGGTGTTCAATTTAATTTGCTAAAGAAAAGCTACGTTTTATAAACTGCGATGATGTCTATAATTTGAAAGCGAAAGCAAGTCTTCTTTAGGAGAAAACAAAGACGAAATATTGCGTTTAAGGTAATTCAATAAAGTTCAGTAAAAATGTCATATGTCTGACAATTTTTACATTTAAATTCACATATGTCCGAAATTAATAAAATTAGTTCATCAAACGCTATTAGTTTTTCTTGTAATTTATTTGAAAATTAACGATGTATTAAACCTAGGCCATTGATTTTAAAATAATGCATATTTGGTCTACTAAACATTTGGGAGCTACACTGTATACCCAAAAATTTGTCCATGTGCCTCTCAAACATTCTAACAACACATAAGAGGACTTTACACTATTGTATGTAGAAATGAAGATATCTTTTGTCCACGGACTAATGAGCCGCCCCGTTTATGTTACTAAATGACTTTTGACTTTTCTTTCTTGAAGTAATTTGTCGTTAAGAGGGATAAAATGTACACTGCATCTAGGTCAATACTAATTAAAAAATTTTAGTGCTGTATTTTAATTAAATTTTGGAGAAAGGAGCAATATAAAGTAAAATTGTTCATAAATTAAGATATACAGGCTGCAAACAATCGACCGACATTAGGCTTTCAATAAGTAAATAAGGTTAGACTGTATTTTATCCTATATGAAATTGATCTGTATATGAGTTTATAAATTGTTATACAAGAAAGATGATATTAATAAACATCTTTTGCTTTGGAAAGATGTAGTTATTCAAAACATATTTCCATATACAGCAAAACTGCTATCTAAGCTATTCGCGCTCGTTAAAAACCTATTTGCTGGTCGATGGTTTACACCCAATAGATTAAACGATAAAAATTAAACAAAAGTTTATATATTGGTTCCGAGACTTCTTTAAGACGATATTCTGCAATTTATGTTTTAAAAAGTACGTGCGTCATGTATGTACATTCTAGCAGCATAAGAGCATTATCACTTTAAAATGGATATCGCATGGAACGACTCCAGTAGGCGACGGGGTGGGAGTCGTTCCGGACGCATATGCTAGTTGGTATTACTTATAAATATTCTTTTGATCAGTAGGTATATTTAACATCAATGAACTTGGATTTTTTTATATTGCAGGATTCATTAAGCAAAATAAAAAACAAATATTACTTTATTCTAAATAGTCCTGTCAAAACATGGATTTTTATACAGCGGGCAATTAATGGATGTATTAATAAAGAGAAGCTGTATTCATGAGGACCATTAGTCCCAACATAAAATCGAGAAATTCTGCAATGAATTCTATATCACATTAGTTTCGCATATTTTTTATTATTTATTCTGCAATTATAATTTCGTTATTTTGACTTTATAGTATGTTTTCATTATTAAATTATAAAATATCAATAAAAACCCATAAATAAAAAATGTATCAGCACTGTAAATCGTTCATATTTAATTTATTTTTGATTTTAATCGAAAACAAATATGCCACAGATAAATTTTTTGTTTTCATTTGACGTAACAAATAATACAAGCATGTGCGATAGCTCGAATACATTTAATAAATCTTTGAGGGGCCACGGCTTTCTTAAAAAGCATTTTCGGGCACATGCTTATATGAAGTTTTTTGTTTGAATTATTCATGCAGTCATCGAGATCATAGATCACCTTGTATAGTCACGTACATTTTAAGCCTAGCCTCGTTTAAAAAGAGCATTTTCACTTCTGGCTCTCTCTTTAAAATATGTGCGTTTGAAGGACGTTCTCATCATTGGTGAATTATCATAGAGGCACCTGGGGAACTAGCCCAAGGACTCAAATTAAATGGGAGCACAATACTTTCAACAGTAAAACATTAAAGTTTTTATTGTATAATAAACTTTGGAAAATGTCCCCACAGGGTGGGGGCTGTACATTTTAATGTTCTGAAATCGTTACATACTTTAATTTGCGACCCTTCCGTCTTGTTAGCCAACCTATAACCTTTATGAATTGAGGTCGGCGTAGAATATATTTAAACCAATTTTTAGTTCAATCTGCCTATCGATTAGCTCTTTTCTCGGTCGTGAATCGTAACGTGAATTCGGATTGGCTCAATTATGCTAGCTCGGTATATAGTTTGTAATTCTATCTATACAGAGTGTCCCGGATATAAAAAGCATTCTTTAACACTCGTGTATCCATGCTCTTTTAATCTAATTAAAGAATTTTTTTTTGTAAACTTTAGTATAAAAATCTATCATGGATGCAGACCTGAATATATTTTACTATTAAACGTACCCTTAAAAGCATAAATACCACTTTGTTTTTGTTGACAAAGTATCGGTTTACATCTAGTATGAATGTAGGTACTTTTTCGAGTCAAGGTCACCAGCTGTTTTAATAAAAAGTAATCTAACGTATTCCTTTATATTATCTTTATATCATCTAAGTTTGCATGTAATGTAACACTGTTGCTTATTAATTACAATTATTTATGCATTAATTATTGTAAACTTATTTGATAAATATCTAAAATTGAGGTATGTTTAATCAACATGAATTTATATGAAGTTATTTTTTACTGCATACAAATTACGTAACATTTTATCAAATCTATTTAGCATGTAGATTTTTAACTATTTTCACAAAATTTGAATTATGTATACAACACAGGTGATTGCAAAATTAATAATATGAAGATATTTATCAAAAATAATTTAATTTTGTGTTAAAGTGGCTTTGTAAAACTGAAATTTATTTAAATTGTAAAAATGGTATCTGTTAAGTAAAAATTTTATTTTTATTTTAAAGAAATTATAAACTTGCAATATTAATACCACTGGAAAATTTAAGGAAGAAAATAAAACATTTTAATTTAAATGGTAATTAGTGTGTATTTATAATAAACAGTTGGGAACAGTCATTAATGGTACTATGCGTTATACCAAAGTCGTTTGTTCGGTTTCGGTCATTGATTAAAGTTGTAAAGTCGACGAACCATTTCTTGTTCTACACCGCAGACCAAGTTAAAAAGCAGGGTCGGGCTGAAAACTTCAATTGCAAATATTTTGAAAACTATGCAATTTAGACACAGTTTATAATTGTGTTTTTGTTGCGCATATTAAGATGTACCTGCTGTTAAAGTAATGCACTTTATATCGCGGACACCCTGTATATGTGGACAGATTCTACATTAGTCAATTAAACGTATTTTTCATTACCAATTCCAATATTTGACTCGCACTATACAATTATTTACATCCTTACGTTCTACTATATACATATGCAACTTTCTACACGAAACTTCTCATGCATGCAACATCGTTATGTTGTTATATCGTGCATCATGTATTTTATTCATGTAAATGTAATTCGACGAATGTAGGATAAAATTGGACTTTATTAACAAGTAACTTCATTTTATATGTGGAGGCAGGAACAAATCACTTTATGTCGTACGATTCAACATGTAAAAGGCCATCAAAATATGTTCTATAACCTATACATACTGCTTCTCAAGGTTTCATACTAAATAAGGACAAAGATTATCTTGTTCGTATCTTTACGATGATTTTTAACTGTAATTACTAACAGTGGAAAACGTTTGACTGCAAGTTGTCCCAGTGAAAACCAGCGAGGGCTTAACATCATACCGAATAAAGAAATACGTTCGCTTATTCGCTTAAGTAGTCTTTATGGTGATTTTTAACTGCAATTACTAACAGTGACAATCGTTTGACTATGCCGTTAAAGCGTAAACCAGTACGGGAGGCTATTCCCATCATAATCATGGAAATACGTTTGCAGGGTTACCCTGGAACCTCTAGAGATTCTTTTGGAAACCTACACTCTGAAATACGTTTAAGAATGTAGCATTCTCGAATTAAAGTGATGAAGTATTTCTAGAAAAGGATATTTGGGACGTTTTGTGGAGGTAAGCTTGAGAACAAAACATATTTTAGCTTATTTTGCCTGCAATTGTGAAATTTATACTGTTTCCAAATCTAATTAGCCAGAATTTGGACTGATAAAGGACTTTTATCAATTTTATTTAATTAATTTTGTGATGGATGCTGCTCTGTGCGTATGTTTGTGTGCGCGTGCGTGTGTGTGTTGTGTGTGCTGTTATGTGAGTGTGCTTGTGCGAGCGTGTGGTGTGTGCGCGTGCGCCTGCGTTGGTGGGTGTGTATGGGATTGTGTGCGGGTGTATGGGTGTGTGCGTGTGCGCACGCGCGCGCTTGGGAATTGTTTTCGCGGTCTCACCTTGACTCCATTAATAATTTTTGAGTATTCCTTTGAGTACGCCCTGTACATATGTACTTATAATTTCTTTTAGATCGAATATGTATGGAATGGGGATATTTAAAAGTTAAAAATTCGTTTTGGATATGTTTAAATATGTGTAACTTAGTAAATAGTTCTTTTTCTTATATTTGT
>JAHWXV010131049.1:0-13068 GCA_024586415.1 Phrixothrix hirtus | reverse complement strand
ATTTAGTGATAATTGATTTATTCTACACCATCGTGAAATAATGTCTAAATTTTGTTGTAAGAAGTTACAGTCAGAAGTGGTAGAAATGGGAGTGTAAATTCCTAAATCATCAGCGAAACATAATTTATTGCATGTCAGTTGATCAGCCAAATAATTAATATAAAGTAGGAATAACAACGGGCCAAGATTATATCCTTGGGGAACATCAGAGGTAATATGAAAAAGAGAAGATTTGTAACCATTATAGGTAACATATTGAGTGAGATTCTGGAGATAAAATATAAGTAAGTATAACAAATCAGCAAAAGATTGCAATTTACTGATGGGTATAGCATGAGAAATTTTATCACATGACTTGAATATATCGGTATAAATGACATCTACCTGCCTACGTTGTTCAATAACTTCAGATATAAACTGTGATATACATGCAAGGTTGGTGAGAGTAGAGCGTTTTTCCATAAAGCCATGCTGGTCCACAGAGATAGAGTTTTTGACAGCAGGATAAATGTTAGAGTAAAGGACAATCTCAAAGATTTTAGAAAAATTGCTTGAATTACCACCCTTAACACGGGACAAATTTTAGCAATCTTCCAGATATCAGCAAATGTGCCAGAACTCGGGGCCAAATTAAATATAATGGTTAAGGGTTTCACAAAAATCTCCGAATAGTCATTAATTAAGAAACTTGGAACTTAATTGTGTCCTGCGGTTTTTTTAGGTTTTAGTTTCCTGATTGCTGCAGAGGCCTCGCTTTCGGCAATACGTGGAATGTTGACCGCCGGCAAGCTACTAAATGTTACAGAATAACCAACAATCCAACAGCCAGGCTGAGCATAGACGCTTTTAAAATAGTCGCTAAAAGTATTAATAATTGATTGTGGATTAGTAAATTCGTTAGTGTTATAGCTAATTCGACCAGGAATGCGAGTATTGGAGCGTTTGGTTCTTATAAAAGACCATAGGTGTTTAGGATCATGAATAATTGTGTTCTATACCTTTGATATATAATTCCTGTAAGCTGAATGGATCTAAGTTTTATGAGCTTTATAAGTTCTTTAAATTTAATTAGGTCACGTGGATTTTGAAATTTACGATATTCATTTCGTACACAAGTTTTGTATTGAATGTTACTGATCTATTCGTTATTAAACCATTTTGGATAGTTAGAAGGTCGTTTATGAAATAAGGAAACAGAGTAATCAAAAATGCAATAGATGGTATCGTAAAAATTCTTGCATGCGTCGTATACATCATAGAAGTTGTTTAAAAAAGACCAATCAATAGATCTGAGAGAATACTAAAGGAGTGGATAGTCTAATTTATCGAAGTTATAGTACTTATTGGCATTGTTTGTAGAAAAGTTTGCTTTAGGTGGAGTATTTTATTCTAAGCTTATTAGTAGGGCAGGATGGTGACTATCTTTGGTAACCAAAGGAGTGTTATCACAACTAATTTCACATACAATATTACTAGAAACTAAATCTAAACATCTAGAGTTACTGTTAGTCACACAATTATATTGCTTATAGCCAAACACGTTAATAATATTATTTAGTATTTGAGATTTAGTATCGCCTAGCGCTGTATCAATAAAACGAGGAACATTAAAGCCCCGACAAATAGTATTTTGGTATAACATAAATTTAAAGATTCAAGCGCTTCAAAGAAAAGAGTGAAATCTCTTACTGGTGTATCAGGTGGCACTTAGACAGCAATGATAGAAAGATTACAAACTTTTAATCTGAATTTGCATCCAACGACGTCGATAGTCGGAACCTTAGCATTCAATGATGATTGATCAAGTTTAACTGTTAAAATACTGTTTCTGATTGCAATTAGAGCACCACCATCCCACGTTTGATGAGTTAGATTATATTGTCTATCACACCGATATACATTATAAAAGACAGGAAAAAGTTTAGAGCTTAATATGTTATTAGATAATACAGTTTCAACAAGACAGATTATATGGTATTCGAAGTTAGATAAATGAGAATAAACTGCACCAATTTTTGATCGAATACGGCGCACATTTTGAAAAAATGTAGTATCACAAATATTTAGTTTTTTGAAGAGATTATTTGAGGTATACCTCGTATAAATTTAATTGTCAAGTCATTTTCCCCAGGACTAACACGATTGGATAGTTCTTGTAGTAGATTAGATAAATAAGCACGTTGCATAGGTGTTTGATCGGAAGATATAAGTATTTTATTACCTGTAGTTCCAAGCTTATTTTTGTTTTTCAATATCGTAAGAATATCAATATGAGATTTTAAAATAACCTTAATAGGACGAGGTTTACTAGTTGATTACCCAAGCGGAAAATTTGAATATTATTTGTTTCAATGTCAGGAGTCAACCCAAAGATAACTGATTGCATTTTATTAGAATCATCGTTGCTACCGGACTTGCTTTCCTCGACATTGAACAGATTAACATTGTTTTCACCAATACGACGTTAAGTAATTCCCATAAAGATTTCTTCCTTAGAATGACGTAAGGATGCATTAGAATCAGTATCCTCTTTTAGCTTCAAATCCTCTACTTGGTTACGCAAGTTAGTAATAAATTGACTTAAATCACATAGTTCGATTACATGTGCTGTACTAGTATTACAATTAAAAATAATTTTCTTATTCTTAAATAAAATACGCTGTTCTTCATTGCGCTATAAGTAGCACATGTGGTTATATTGTTTCCATCTATCACAGGTAACTTCCTCATCGGGGTTTAAGTTACAATTACACTGTAGACACTTATCGACCATTATTATCTATAAATAAATAAATTACGGAGTAAGCTAATAAAGCGTCTGAACAACTACACCACTACACAAGGTAAGATGATTATATGATAAAAATGAATGCTCTTCTTGAGGATCAACTTACTGATCAATCAATTAATAAAGATCCAACTTCTTTAATTCAAAACCAACTCAACAACTTAATTAAACATCTTAAAACAAAAAAGACGATCGAACATACTGCTGCTAAAAAACTCACTTGTTACCGTGCTGTATCCCCAAAGCTCTACAGTTTTTCTAAAATTCATAAAGATAGTGTTCCGCTTCGACCAATTATTTCCAGCATTGGTTCTCAAACACAACAACTTGCAATATTTTACAGTCTTCTGTAATTTTATAACAACGTTAATAGTTTCAAGAGGCAGTGAATCCTTTAATGTTAATTTAATGTTAGCGATTTCATTATTAATTTGACAGATGGTGTTACGTATTTCAGAATTTAATAAACTAGTTTTCAGCCTGTCGATGCTTCTAAACAGATGAGGCATACGTTGTGGAAATTGCATGCTGTTGATTATTTATTGAAATTTTAAGTGATGTGCCTTGGAAAAATATTGTTCCTTCTGCAAGCCAATAGAAAGTTTTTCTATTATTGAATAGAGCTAATGTTTTGTTGAATTTGGACCAGTGTTTCAGCAATTTTATTGGTTGTTGTCCGCAACTTTGCCTCAACAACTTAATTAAACACCTTAAAACAAAAAATATGATCGAAGATACTGTTGCTAAAAACTCACTTGTTACCGTGGTGTATCCCCAAAGCTCTACAGTCTTTCTAAAATTCATAAAGATAGTGTTCCGCTTCGACCAATTGTTTCCAGCATTGGTTCTCCAACAGAACGACTTGCAACCTAAACCACCAATATTTTACAGTCTTCTGTATCACCGAATGAAGACTTTTACATAAAACATTCCTTTCAGTTATCTGAATTACCTAATAGTTTCCAACTACCCCCTAATTACATAACAATAAGCTTAGATGTAGCATTATTATTCACCAATATCCCATTAGATTTAGCTTTAAAATCTATTGAGAACAATTGGGAGTCAATAGCCAAGAAATTCAAAATTGAGCAGACCAAATTCATAAGCATAATTAACTTCCCTTTTAACTTAATTTATTTTCAATATGAGAAAATCACTACAAACAAATCTTCGGTTGCCCGGTGCGAAAGTTAGCCCGATCATTGCCCAGCTAGTTATGGATTCGTTTTTGAAAAATGGTATGGAAATAATACAATTCTATATTCCAATAATAAGGAAATATATAGATGATCCCGTCTTATTCATTCCTTCAGACAAGTCTGAAGAAATATTACAAATATTCAATGCTGAACACGAGCACAGTCAGTTTACCATCGAAAATGAGAAGGATTTTGGTGTTCCGCTTTTAGACACTGTAACGTTTATACGAAACGGCAGAATAACGGGAAACGCGATTTAAAAGAATTCCTACAAATTCTACCCATTTTTGCTATATTCATAAATACGGAAGTGTACTTAAGAAGATTGAATTAAGGACTTCACAAACTCTAAGAAAGTGTCAAGCACCGTGCGCGAGTGTCTAAGATTTGTTTAAAATTAATAGTAGAAAAATTGCTTAATTAAAAGCTGCAGCAACAAAAGGCTATAAAACAATTAAATATCACGCAACCTGATGTTAATATGATCTGCTACCGCCCGAAATTACTCAAGATTGCTTTGATAATCAACCACAAGTAACCGAAGTAACGATCTCCGATTATGGAAATATCAATTAATTAGTAAATAACTAATTAAGAATATTACATCATGTTGCGCAATCTAATTGGTAAATAAATGCAGTCGTTATCCGTATCACTACGATAGCAAACAAAGAAAGCAAGTCAAATCGGTATTCGCAGAACGAAGAACGCGAATACCAATTAGGTATAAATAAGACGATTTTACAAACCGAAAATTAGTCTTCATAGAGACTCTATACGGGACGTTGCTTAGTGTAAATTCCATCTAAAGCTTTCCTCATCGGTAAAGCTAATTTTGTTAATAATTCTTGTAACCAGGTCAACGCAACTTCCTAAGAACCGCTCAACTGTAGGCCGTCCGTTTGCGAATCGAAACCGTTGGGAACGCTGTATGGTAGGAAGTCGTGTCACAAAACCATATACCAGATCGTTACGAAGTCGTTTACAGCCACGTTGCTAAGTAAGTAGCTGTGAACGAGACCGAGCGCCGTCGACATCGTTGTGCGTTGTGTTGTAGCAATAGCGGACGCACATCGACGCCGATCCGAGACCATCCACCGAATACACTCGCCTGTCATCTGTAAATGTGTAGCTAGGTTGCGATTTACTGAAACGATTCTGAGCGCCGTCTGCATCGTTGTGCGTTGTGTTGTAACATTAGCGGGTGCACATCGACGCCGAACTGAAACCGTTGCCTCAAATAAGGTAGTCTGTTGATAGTAAATGAGTGGCTATGTCGCGGTTCACTAGCGACGCTATTTTAATAGAGACGGTCGGCGTCTATCGAGTAGCAGCTTTGGTCACGGGTACACGCCGATATCTTGTCCCCATTCACCTCAGTACTAGCTACGCCGAGAGTGTCGCATGGGAGCGACGCCCGTTTGTGAAGACCTCAAAGCAGATAGCAATCCCGTGCATTCATATACAAGTATAAGGCGAACAGAAAGTGAGCGAACCTAGGAACTTGTGCCGGCTATCAACTTTAAATCTTCGGGAAAATTCACTACATGCCCGTTTCGAGTCTTATATGAACTCCGATGCAATTTATAAACGCGACCATTCATATCTACTTTGTTTGCTGCCTTAGTATTTTTAATTTATAACTTATAACGATTTTAATTTTGAGTTCCAGATATATTTGAGTTATTTCATTGTTAATGAATATTAATTGATTTATTCATTACACTGTTAGAATTACTTATTTATTTCGTGAATAAATTAGCATCCTAACATATCTTTTCAATTCCGCCGATGACCGAATCGAATAATAACCAGAAGTTCGTTTCGAGATCGAAGTTCGAGCAACGTAATTTAGCATAAACGACGTCCATCGCAGGAAAGACATTTCACCGTTACTTCGACCAACCGAATCGCCGAAGCGCGGGCACAAACTACACGAAGAACCACCCCTCACATTTAAAAGCTACCTCCGGGTAGAACGCAAGCATTTTATTCCTCTTATATCCTTCAGTAAGGACTGAAACGTTACAACGCCTTTATTATAAGGGATCCAGACGACCAAACTATTAAATTAGACTGATACCAAAAACCTACCAGTTCCTTTACATAGTTGAATTACTTCTCTAATCAAGCTCTAAAAATGAAAATTAATTTCATCTCCGCTATGAAAAAACGCATCATCCACCTATCACATCCTTCGTTACATAAAACAAAAACTAGGAAAGTTTTAACAGTATTCTCATCGAGAACACGTACCTAAGATCTTTAATTAAAAAAATTCTTTATCATCATATTAATGAACCACGAATACCTAGAGAGAACACTGTTACCACCTTTATTTCATTTCCATATTTGGAAAATGCTTCTAAATTAGTAACAGAAGTTCTTAAAAACGAGCCCATCGCCTTAGGATGCAGCAATATTTTAACCATAAAAATAATTTTATTTTCAAATTTAAAAGATGAAAATGTATTAACTTCGTAATATAATAGTGTTTATGAATTGTCCTGCTCTAATTGTGATAAAACGTACATCGGTCAGACATCCTATGCACTGAAATCTCGCCTAACCCAACACAAATCCGAATACAAAATACTAAAAAATTCATGTGCTCCAGTAAATCATTGCTTAAAATCTCACCACAAATTTGATTTCCCCAACCCAAAAATTCTGGACAAAGAAAGCAATTTGAACAAACCCCAATTTTCTTGAAATGCGTTATATTCACAAAACCAACAATAAATGCCTGAATAATAATTGGAATATAGATAGATTGAGCAACATCTACTTTTATTTGTTATCAACAAAATAAAAATAATTAAATTTCAAATCAATTTCTAAATACACTTTATCATTGAATGCGTATTTTCCTTTAGAAATTATGAAGTAATTGGTTTCATTTACCTCTTTTAATAAAAAAGTAAATAATTTCGGCTTTAAAATATTTTAGATTAGCTACATTTCTAATTGATAAGAACATTTATGGAACCGCTGATGGTTCAAAATAACTTCACTTACACCTACAACTCTAGAAGCACTGGATAATTTCAAATTCAACCAATCACAGGCTTGACCTTCACAACTGTTAATTCTCAGTATACATTTACTCAATTTTTCCCTCTAAATAAAACTACGCATTTTGATAACTTCTTTCAGTAAATTAAAAGCAGTATGAAATAAATATAAAGTAATAGGTCAGTTATGAAAAAATTAATAAACCAGTGACTAATGTTAAATTACTGGTATAATAAATCAAAATTGTAATAAAAATACAGCTTTAAATAAAATATCTTATTGTAAATGCCCATATGTTGTGAAATTTTAATAAGTACTATTGTGTTCAAAACCATGAAAAATTTGTTTGTATCTTAAATGTTTCCTTGGTTGTTAATCTGATGAAGGCAGAATGCTTTTGCCGAAAATTTGACAAATAATTGTAATTGTAATGCGATATTCGGTGTAACTAGACGTGTTGTATACAGCTCTTGCTATTGAAAATTATATTTAAAGTAAATAACTGTTGTTTCATAAGAGCATGACATCATGCCACTAACGAGAGAACAGGACATTTAGTACAAGAATCCGTAGCCCTCAGCAAAGATCAGTTTTTAGATAAACTTGTTGGCAAATTATGAGCAGTAGTTAAAGTTTAATTAAACGAGAAGTTTGTAAATTTTGACTCTGAAGTAAAACTACGTCAAGAAAATATTTGTTTACGTAATGATCTAGATAATCTTCAGCAGTATTCACGAAGATATAATGTACGAGTGTTTGGTATAATGGACGATAAAGACGAACGTCGCCATTTGGAAGATAACATTATCAATCTGTTAAAGAAAAAGGGACATTGATGTCCGGAATAAGTTTATCGATCGTTGTCACAGAATTCGACCTATAATTTAATAGTTATAAACATAAAGACTACCTATTTAAAAATAAACGTAATTTTAAAAATACAAATATAGTGATTAAAGAGGACTTAATCAAACTACGTCAAGAGATGTATAAAACTGCCTGTATCAAATATGGGACAAGTAATGTCTGGACCCTAGATGTTCTAGTTAAAGCTAAAGATAATAATCAAATTTTAACGTTCCGCAATATTAGTGATCTGTTGTAGGGAAAATTACGCAAATATGTTGTTAAGTCGAATAAATTGTATTATTTATCAAACAAAAACTTAATATCCTTGTTTTGCTTAATTAGATTATAGCTGCTGTAAAATTTTTAACAATGTTAATAACCGCTTGTTGCCTATACACTAAATATATTCTGAATAATGTTACCTTTATATTCATTTTCTTAAATTTATGTCAGAACTGTTATTTAATTACGTATATTAGAGTACTGTGTACTTCCTTTCTCTTTTGCTTTCTTATAGATATTTTTTTGTTTTCTTTTGTTTCTGCTTATTTACTTTAATAAAATTTATAAATATGTTATCATGTCGTGTAAGCTAGGACTGTGGATTATAGGTTTAAAATATTTTCTTTTTTTTTCTTTTTAATCCTTTTAGTACTTAATAGGAATTTAACTTGCATATAATATATAAATTAATGAAGTACTCTTATGAATTACTTGAGAGTTACACACATTAATGGGCGTTCTTTAGCTAATAAATTTTGTCTGCTTAAAGAACATATATTAAATAATGTTTACGACGTTTTCGCAATTACAGAGACTTTTCTTAGTAATAATATTAGGAATAACGAGTTGTTAATTCAAGGTTATAATTTAATACGTAAAGACCGTATTAAATTTGGTGGTGGGATGGCATTTTATATAAAATCAAGCTTACGTTATTTAGTTTTAAATATAAATTTTACATAGGATTTTGAATAAATCTGGATTAAATTAACTGTTGATAAAGAGCGATTTGCAATTGGTGTTATTTTTCTATCACTTAGAAGTAAATATAGCCAATATTTCTAAAGGGATTTGATGAAACAATCAGTAAAATATGATGAAATCATCTGTTTGGGTGATACAAATATTGATCTTTTAAATATACAGTCGATCGCTACTAATTTGTATACGACCATCCCCGATGCTTTTGGTTTTAAACAAATTATTAACGAACTAACTAGAATTACTGTAAACATTGCAACCTTGATTGACTATATAATAGTAAATAATGCAAATAATGTTATTAATTCTGGCACTAAACATTTTTACCCATTTTCAGACCATGAACTTGCTTTCTGTAATATTAATACTAAAACAACTATGCCAATACCTATTCGACGCGTATTACATCATTTTTTACATTTTGGCATTGCTCGATTTAATGAAATGTTAAGTTCAGTTAGATAGGAATTAATTTTAGTTTAGATATACCCGAACTAAATGATAAACTACAGTTTTTAAATCAAAATGTCATATATCTTTTCAATTTCTTTGCTCCATATAAAACATATTTGTTCAGAAAACCATATCCGATACAAAATGTTACTAAGAGATAAAGCTTTTTAAACGTTTTAAATTGACTAAGCCTCCCGAAGGATGGAACTGCTAAATATTTACGAAACTTAGTAACCCTTTCCACAAAGAATGAGAGGAAAGCCTACTTTAACTTTAAATTTCGACAAAATGATACCAAAGCATTGTGGAAAGGTCTTAAACAATATAACATTATCAATAATAAAAATCTTCTGAAATACCTTACTATTTAAAGTACGTTAATCGGATAAATAATTATTTTCTAAGTTCCATAGATGGTCTTTTCAATCGTAACGTCACTATTCCATACAAGCACCTAACACTAAAGCCAAATGCATGTGAATTTAAATTTACTTGTGTAACTGAAAAAAATTAGAATATTCCTAAATGAAATTAAATCAAACTCAACTGGAATTGACAATATTAATATTAGAATGATAGAATTATGTAGCATAGTTTTAACTTAATTTTTGACACATTTAATAAACTTCTGTCTTGAAAATGGCATAGTTCTTGAAGAATAGAAGATTGCTAAGGTGATACCTTTACCAAAAACTAGCATGCCTAAGGAACCTAAAGATCTGCGACCAATCAGCACTCTTCCAGTATTATCAAAGGTTTTGGAGAAGGTTATGCCATGTCAATTCCAGCGATACTTGCAGCAGCATCATCTCTTTCCTGATTTTCAGTCCGCATTTAGAAAAAAACATAGTTGTGCTGCAGCATTTTAAGTGTATGTGATGATATAATACGAGCTAGGGACGCTAGCAAAATGACTGCCTTAGTTTTACTTGACTTTTCCAAAGCCTTCGATGCCATCAACCATACAATTCTGCTAGCAATTTTAGAGCATCTTGGAGTTCACAATATTGCATTAGCACTTTTCCAAAGTTATTTAGCAAATGAGAAACAGTGTGTTTGGATCGATGGTGATATTTCTGAACTCAAACTTGTTAAACGTGGGGTACAGCAAAGCTCGATTTTAGGTCCTCTCTTATATTATTTGTATTTTTCTTATCTGGGTAGTGCTCTAAGATTTTTAAAATTTCCCCAATATACTGATGATGCCCTGGTCTACATATTTTTCAGACTAGCAGCTATATTTAAGCTTGTAACTACTTGAATAAAGACTTAAACAATTTTGCCGAATTTGCCGCTTTTCTCACTCACTTAAATTAAATCCTACCAAATCTTCATGTATACTTTCTGGTAGCACAGAAAATAGGAACAACTGTTACAAAACTTTATTGTGAAAATTAACGGAATTCGAATTCCACATTTAAATACAACTCGTAACCTAGATGTTATTATAGATCATTCATTGCGGTTCTGCGTACATATTAGTACGTGTGTATGAAAATCTTATAGTTCTCTTAAACTACTATACAGTGTGTCCGAGATTCGAGGCTTACCATTAGCATCTCGGAAAGCATAAGTGATACAAAGTCGGTTAAATGGGAGGAAAGTTGCGCAGTTAGGAGCGCAGATTAATGATATTCTTGTTTTCCCAAATAGATTCATAGTCTACTAGATAGAGGCAAAAAATCGAAAAGTGCTCATTTCTTCTAATCAATATATTTCTTCAAGCAATGAAAATAGAGAAAAACGTCAAAGGAAAAAGTTGTAGATACAACAGGGCTCTTTAGAATTGTATTTATTTTGCGACTATCATTTGTTTTGTTCCAGAGATATAACACAAACTTGCATTTTTTTAAATGGAACGCATGGTTAATTTTACATCAAACGATAGCTTATTTTTTCTAGTTTTCAACGATATAAGGGTTGCCCTGCATATTTTTAAAGTTAAGCAAAATATAGAAAAAAAAGCATTTCGTAATTTTGCTTATCTAGTAGGCACTGAAACACAAACCACTGTAATAAATGATGCTCGAAACAACAATGGCCACTTCGACAGCGGACGTATCAAAATTTCTCGTGTAGTAGCAGTTATGGAGTTTTTAAATGAAGAAAAAACCGATCTGTTGGTAATGTACATCCAGTGTCGAAGAAACGCTACAACAGTTGCCAATGAATATTTTCACCGTTATCCATAAAGACGACAACCTCATTGGACACTGTTTTCTAAATTAGAAAAAACTTTAAGGAAATTTGGCGCTCTTAAGAAATAAAGTTGCGGAAGTCAATATGCTTGCCGCTGTTATCAACGAACCGTCAACATCGGTCAGAAAAGCAGCAACTGATAGGAATTTAGCTGAATCAACAGTACATAAGATCTTGAAAAGACACGAATATCATCCAGACAAACCTACGTTAGTGCTAGGATTGCATCCTGGGAATGCCGAAAGAATGTTTGTAACTGGTTTACGAATGAGTTAACAAATAATAATTTATTTTATCGTAATATTCTGTGGACAGATGAAATCAGGTTCACAAATAATTCAGTTTACAATCGTCACAATTTCCATCATTGGTCATATGAGAACCCAAAAATTATAAGAGAGTCGAGATTCCAAAAAAAGTTTGGTTTAAATTGTTGGTGAGGTATACTTGGAAATAAATTAATAGGGCATATAATTTTTGAAGGAACATTAAATGGACTTCGATATTTAGAGTTACTTCAAATTGACATAGAAAATAAATTAGACGAACTTCCACTACATAGAAGGGTAGACATAATTTGGCAACAGGATGTAGCACCGCCTCACAATTCCAAGCTACTACAAGATTATCTAAATGAAAAATACCCTCAACAATGAATGGCAATAATGGTCCTATACCCTGGCCTGTACGAAGGCCAGACATGTCACCCTTGGATTTCTTTATATGGAGACATGTAAAAAAACTAGTTTACATTCAAACATTTAATAATGTAGAAGAGCTACAGCACAGGGATTTACAAGCCTTTACTTTTATTACGCATACGCAAATTAACAACCGTCAAAGATCGGTAGTGAAGTGTATTAGAAAATGTATAGACGTAGGGGGAGATCATGTTGAACATTTTGTATTTTACGTTTTGTTTTTGATCGTTTATTTAACAGTTACTCACGTATTTTTAGTTCTGTGTTTCATTTACTTTGCGTTTGGTATTCTAGCTTGTTATCAAAATATCATTTTCTTACATATATTTTATGTTTTGGTAAAAATGTCAAATTGTATTGATTGTTAAGAGAATCTGCCACCGTGTTTTCATTTGCCGCTACAATAATTTCCAAAACACTATGCAATAAATATAATATATAGTAAAAAATCTGCTGTAAAAGTAAATCATTAATTATTAATAACTGTTATAGTACTGCGTTAGATAATTTCTAACTAACAGGTCTTTTGTCGGGTTACCCTTTGTTCTCATGTACTATAGGCTTCAGTATACCGCAGCCAAATTGATATATCGTTGTTTCAAGCGTCATTTGTTACAGTGGTTTATTTTTCACTGCCTACTAGATAAGCAAAATTATGAAATACTTTTTAATTTCTCTTACCTATATGAAATATAGTATAGAGGAGGTATTGTTTTCGATATCGAAATTTTAGTAAAAATAAACGTTTTGTGCTAAAAACAAGTTTTTAAAATTTGGTCTGTTTGTGTGTGTGTGTGTGTGTGTGTGTGTTTGTTTGTGTGTATGCGTGGGTGCACGTGCGTGTGCGTGTGCGTGTGGGTGTGCGTATGGGTGTGCG
>JAHWXV010131025.1:0-32217 GCA_024586415.1 Phrixothrix hirtus | reverse complement strand
TTCTTCCCTGTTGCCACGTTACAATAAATAAATAAATAAATATATGCACAATCACAGATTAAATAAATATTATTAATACAACATTGGATTGTTGACAGTTTAGAACTGTACGGATTTTTCGCAGCAGCTCAAACCAGTATAAAACGTATGTACTGCACACAATTCTGACAATTATTATATGTCCAAGTTTCATTTTTGATTCTAGTTACACTCTAAGTGCACAATTATTAAATATAAATATAAAATTTTTATTACCTTTAAGATTATTGATTGTTATTTTAATTATTTTTTCAGTTTAAAGTCAAGCGATCTTGCAATAACGCATTGATATTCGTACATAAATAAATGGAATAAGTGCGTCTCACTTTTAACACATTGTATAAAGTTATATTTCTCCGATTGACGTAGAGCGATTATTTCTGATGCTTTTTAGGCCTAATTCCATAATCACTTTTGATGCATCTGGAATCACTGTTTGAAATTTTATTTCACCGATCGATAAAGAGTGATTATTTCCAGTGCCTTTTAGGCCTAATTCTATAATCACTTTTAACCCATCTAGAATCATATAAAATTATATTTCTCTGATCGACAAAGAGTGATTATTTACAAAGTCTTTTAGGCCTAATTTCATTATCAGCACAATGGTGCTCTAATTTTGAAGCTGCTTTTACTATTACAGTTGCGATCGCTAAATACAATTTTAATTAAAGAAATTCTAGTTCTCGTTAAAATAAAAAAACCTTAAATTTATTTTGGAACTAGCAATTAGTTCCTATATTTCATAGTTTCAAAACGTTACAATCGTTGCTAGGCAAGAAGAAATAATAGCACGAGATTAGGTTTTTCCACCTAAATCGAAATTTTTTGTAAACGTTGGCTTTTTGTTTTCTGCTAAAATGAAAATAAATTGATTTCTGACTTAAATTCCATGCCTTACACGTACGGGAATATGCCGCTTTCCTTACTAGTTAGGTAATATATTATTATTATTATTTACTTTTGTGCATAAAAATAAACAGTGTACCTTTAATAGAAAAACTTGATGATAACATTAAATTGACGGTAAGAGACAAAAAATGAGTCATAGGAAGTGTGACCTAAAAGTTATTTTATTCTTTAAAACATAGCATTGTTAAATAGAAGGTCTTAAGGTGAAAAATATTTACTTGATTCATTAATAGCTTTCTTAATTCTTGCCCAAACTGCCAAAAAATATATTAAATATCTGCATTATTGGAATGTAACAATCTGTTTAGTCATTTTATTCACACCCGATAGAGAGAATTTCTTGTAACTAATAATTTGGCTTACCTTTTTGAAATACCATAGTTTGTTATCATGTTATGCTTTTTAAAATATTGTTTTAAATTGCCTTGTTTCCTATTTATTTCTTGACATATCTGACATTATTTCAGCTTGCTTAAAAAAGTAGGGCTAATAAATGAAAACCTCATTATATATAAACTAAATACTGGTACTAAGTATAAGTAATTTCACATCTCGTCAGATTATTAGAATATTAAAGTAAAATTCATTAACAAAATCAGTGAACGAATAGATTAGGGAGTCTTTGTGATTAAAAAGCGTATACAGAAAAAGAAATATGCAATTTTGGCGTGTCTGTAATTTTTTAATTTAATAAGGAATGAAATATAAACTGGTCTTCTGTACTTTTAAATTAGTGCCTTTCTACTACCTACCAGTTTTTATGGATCAAACGTAACTACATAAACGCAAGCAAAAACCACAAATTGAAATAAATTGATTTGGGGTGGTTATCTCAAAAGGTTTTTATAGAAAGTCTTTGTACTTTATACAACTATTTCCAATCAAAACTTAATTAAACACGATGTTCTGTTTTAACAAATTAATTATTAAGATTTGAAATGTGCCGAAGTTTAATACTAAACCTCTAGATATATTTCCCTAACTTTTAAGTCAATCATAAAACTGTATGTTTTTATTTTGATAAGTTAACAATTTTCTTTTCATCACAATGACAATCGAATTGACGAACTGCTTCTCATATACGTTTGCACGAACATCTAATTTTTCAGTAGATTAGACTAGAATGATTTAGCATGTTTGAAACTATATGAACTTGGCTTAATTTAGTGTTTTAGTTCACACGCCATATTTGAGCCTTCTTTATTGTAATTTTAAAGGGCTTCTAAATGCTTAACTAAACAATTGAACAAAAAATGTAAGCTATTTTAAAACTAACTTTAGAAATAGGTTATTTTTGACTCTTTTGTTTGGAATGTTAATACTATCACCGGGCGTTCTTTTAAGCTGACAAGAGGGTTTAAGTCCAGACAGAAGAAACTGAGGGATTACAATTTTTAAAAGATTTAAAATAGAACCAAACAAGTATAGGCCAGCCTCCAAATACTTGCAGTGGTCCAGTCACTAGCGCCTCCATTGGAATGGCAAATAAAAGAACTAACAAAGCGCTTGCGTGAGGGGGAAATAATATTCACGGTGTATATACCGCAGTAGCGTGCGGAGTTTTGTTAGTTGCGCGTCGAATGTTCAAACGTGCAGATTGTATGACGTAGGTTTACGAATTTCACTCTATGTAAAACAACTGTTAAAAAGTTTTAATTAAGTAAAGAATGTCTGTGATATAATCTGTGGTTAAATGTGTAGAATCTTTAATTTTACGAAAATAATAATGGATTACGCTAGAACAAACTTTGCCCGAGTACTTTTTAAAGTTTAGTGCGGCTATGAAACATAAAAACTTCAAGTTATAACTAACGCGAAATCATAATGTGGCCCGAATTGTGTAAAATTTTATTGTTTATATCGCTTAGTAATGCAAAGTTTGAAGGTCCGGAACAGTGTAATTGGTCAGCCGACAATAACGATACAACCTCCGGGAAGTTTTTAGTTACGTGTAGATTGAGAACTTTAGACGGTTCGGGAACAAACCTTAGCGCTCTTCCTGTAGAAGGTACTTCCAAATTAAAAATACGATGTAGTGATATGTTATTTTTTGAAAGCGAACTTCCTTCTCAAGGCCTTCAGCGTTTACATGAATTACAAGAATTACAAATCGAAAGCTGTAAACTTCTAAATTTACAATCAAATAGTTTGGAAAGTTTATTTAATTTAAAGAAACTTTCAATCAATACGTATAATGCTGATTGGGGATTAGGCAAAAGTTTAGAATTAACAGAAACTAGTCTAACAGGACTTCGGGAGTTGCATAACTTAGATCTCGCCAATAATAATATTCGAAATTTACCAGAAGACGTTTTCTGTCCACTTACAAATCTTCACACCTTAAATTTAACGCACAATCGTATAAGAAATTCTGAAAGAATTGGATTTGGAGACGTCGTAATACCTAGGTCCAGTTGCGGTAGTAGTGATCTGCAAATCCTAGATTTGTCTTATAATGAAATCCGGTCGCTCCCGGAGGATTCCGGACTGTCGCGTTTACGGCGTTTACAGCAACTCGACTTAGGATACAACAATATTAGCGAAATATCTGGCGAAGCTCTTACTGGCCTCGTATCTTTGCGTGTCCTCAATCTAGCTAACAACAGGATAGAAAATCTGCCTCAAGGCTTGTTTGCTGGTGCTCGCGAACTCCGAGAAGTACATTTACAGAATAATTCGTTATTTTCGCTCGCCAAAGGGTTATTTCATAGATTAGAACAACTGTTAGTATTAGATTTATCTGGTAACCAATTGACTAGCGGCCATATAGACGCTGGAACGTTTACCGGGTTAATTCGTTTAATTGTTCTCAATTTATCTCACAATGCTCTTACTCGAATAGACGGGCGCACATTTAAAGACTTATTTTTCTTGCAAATTTTGGATTTACGGAATAATTCAGTAGGATTTATCGAAGATAACGCATTTTTACCATTATATAATCTACATACTTTAAATCTTGCTGAAAATCGCTTAAACACAATCGGACCTCTTCTGTTTAATGGACTTTTTGTTTTAAGTAAACTTACAATTAATAATAATTTAATTGTTAGTGTGGACTCTCAAGCTTTTCGAAATTGTTCGGATTTAAAAGAATTGGATTTAAGTTCGAATGCCTTACAAGAAATTCCGGATGCAATTCAAGAATTGGCGTTTCTTAAAACATTAGATTTAGGAGAAAATCAAATAACTTCCTTTAAAAATGGTTCATTCAAAAATTTAAATCAATTAACCGGACTAAGGTTAATTGATAACAACATCGGAAATCTAACTAAGGATATGTTGTGGGATCTTCCTAGTTTACAAGTCCTTAATTTAGCAAAGAACAAAATTCAAAGTATAGAACGAGGCACGTTTGAACGGAATACCCAAATAGAAGCAATACGTTTGGATGAAAACTACTTAACCGATATAAATGGTATATTTGCGACGCTCGCGAGTTTATTGTGGTTAAATTTATCAAAAAATCACTTAGTTTGGTTCGATTACGCTTTTATTCCTAGCAATTTAAAGTGGTTAGATATTCACGGTAATTTTATCGAACATTTAGCTAACTATTACAAAATACAAGACGAAATTAGAGTTAAAACAATGGACGCTAGTCATAATAGAATAACGGATATATCTCCTATGTCTATACCAAATAGTGTCGAATTGTTATTTATAAATAATAATTTTATAAAAACAGTGCACCCAAACACGTTCCTAGATAAAGCTAGTCTAGTGCGAGTGGATATGTACGCAAACGATCTAGTTAATGTGGACTTGAATTCTTTGCGGCTTTCACCAATTCCTTTTAATAAATCGTTGCCGGAACTTTACATAGGCGGCAATCCGTTTCATTGCGACTGTAGCATGGAATGGTTACAACTAATTAACAACATGTCCGCCGCTCGTCAATATCCTCGAGTAATGGATCTCGATAATATAATGTGCCGGATGACCCATTCGCGCGGCATGACCCATATGCCTCTAATTAGAGCTAAACCTAGCGATTTTCTTTGCAAATATGAAACCCACTGCTTTGCTTTATGTCATTGTTGTGATTTTGATGCCTGTGATTGTGAAATGACTTGTCCGACAAATTGTACTTGCTATCATGACCAGACTTGGAATACTAATGTAGTGGACTGTTCCGGTCAAAATGCCCTTGAAATACCGCAACGTATTCCCATGGATGCTACCGAAGTTTACTTAGACGGAAATGAATTTCGCGAATTACAAAATCATGTCTTTATCGGACGTAAAAATATGCGAGTTTTGTATGTAAATAATAGTGCAATCGAAACAATCCAAAACAGGACGTTTAATGGACTTAATAATTTACAAACGCTACATTTAGAAGACAATCGAATACGCGAGTTAAAAGGTTACGAATTTGAACATTTATCTCAACTTAAAGAACTATACTTACAAAATAATTTAATCGCACATATAGGAAATTTAACATTATCTCCTTTAAAATCGCTAGAAATTCTTCGTTTAGATGGAAACAAGTTAGTAGCGTTCCCGGTATGGCAGCTATCGCAAAATGTACGTTTAATCGAAGCAACTTTGGGTAATAATCATTGGTCGTGTCGCTGTAAATTTTTACAAGAACTATCTTCTTGGATAAGTGATAACTCAGAAAAAATTGTAGATAGTTCAGATATTACATGTTATAATATGGATTCGAAGCCTCCGCAGCGTCGTGAAATCGATCTGAATAGTACAGCTTGTAGTGATTACTATGCGGGTGGTTCGGTAATAGACAGTATGTTGATTTCAGACTATCTTCCGATGGCCGTTATAACATTGTGCATTGTATTATTATTATTGCTTGGATTAGTGTTTTGGTTTTCGTTTCGCGATTCTGCTCGTATATGGTTATATTCACGCTACGGGGTGCGTCTGTGTAGTTTTCGTGCTGCAGCAACAAAACAGTGCGAGGACAGAGACAAACTTTATGATGGTTTTGTGTGCTACAGTCCTAAAGATGAAGAATGGGTAATTCAATCATTAGCAGTTGAGTTAGAGGCAAGCTTTCAATTATGTTTACACTACAGAGATTTACCTCACGCGGCTTATTTACAACACGCTGCGCCAGCAGTTTTAGAAGCTGCAGAAGCGAGTCGCAGGGTTATCATTATATTAACTCGCAATTTCCTTCAAACTGAGTGGTCGCGCTTCGAATTACGTCAAGCTTTACACGAGTCCTTAAAAGGAAGAGTTTTTAAACTTGTGATCTTAGAGGAAGGTCCAATTCCCGAAGCCGAATTAGATCTCGAATTAAGGCCCTATTTAAAAACTGGACATCGCGTTCGGTGGGGTGAAAGGAGATTTTGGGAGAAACTTCGTTACGCTATGCCTTCCGTTGAACCTCGGGGTAAAATAAACGCGAATTACCGTCGCAATATAAATAATTATACGATAGATTCGCGTGTGGTTGCAAATGGAACACATCACCATACTTATCCTGAAAAACTTAAAAATACGCAGCCGCCATCCCCGGGACTTCAAATGTTTCCGCCCCCTGCTTACACAGCCGGAATGTCCCAAGAAATAGACGACGCAAATTACTCTTCGGCGACGACAGCGACGCCATCCCCTAAACCAATTCGAAGGGTGCAAGAACCGCGTCCATTATCAGATCACATCTATTCTAGCATTGATTCCGATTACAGCACCTTAGAACGTGGCGGATCAAGTCGTAGAGGCCCACCTTGGAGACCACAGGTTACGATGCATCACCACTCCGGAGGCGGTAGCGGCCAGGCCTACCTCGTGTGATAACCCATTGACTGATTAGGCGTAAGAAAGACTTTAATAATATTGAATATAAGACTCGCAGCGTGTAATTTAATTTCTATTATTTTTGTACATTTTTGTACATAGATATATTTATTTGATCATAATTTCTTTTTGTATAATTTGTGTATATTTTATACCAGTTGCAAGGCGAATAATAAATGCAATGTGACATCTATAGATCTTGTGTACTGTACTACTTTTTTCATCTTAATTCAGAGAAATGTCATTCTAAAATCATAATAAAGCATGCTCTTAAGCATCTGAATATCTTGTGCACCAGTACTTGTTCCTTATCTTCAAGACATCGACATCATTACTGGGCATGACGAGACTTCATATTGTGTTGGAACACTTAGCACCAGTAATCTTAGAACAATGTTCGTAACAATCAAAGAAGTCGTCGCTTTGTTTCCTACAAATAAACGATTCCTTTGTATAAAAAGCATTCAATAATTTTGCAGGAAATTACTCGTAAACATTAATAGCTCTTGCAATTTTTTAAAAGTTGTTCTCAAAATCTTCTTAAAATATTATTTAATAATGCACTTACATTTTATTAGACACTGTTTAATAGGCGGCTTAATTTTATTTCAAAAAGAATTTGTATGCCATTCATTAATATACCTAGAATTTCTACTAATTAAATATATTTAATTTATTAAGTCAACTCTAAGTTATTCATTTTCTGCCTAATTAATTTATTTTGATGCTTGCGTTTGCCTTATTAGTTTACCTAATTTATATTGAAATTTTAGATTTAAAATTAACTAAAAAATTATTAGCACCGGAATAGTTTAGAACAAAGGTTTACTATAAAACTGAAATTAAAAGACGATTGAAATTTTTCTATTACGAGGGGAGTGTCGGCGATAATGCTAACATTTATAAATTAGTAGATGTCTTGGAAGTGCATAATTTACAAATTACCAAGTTTTATTTAAACAATTTAGTTTTGAAATTAAGAATCGATAATAACCAGTAAAATTCTTACTTATTTTACGTTAAAATAATATCAGCCGTAACAGATAATTAGTATACTTTCACTTACAATTTTAAATTAACTTCATTATTTTCTTTTACTACAAAACTGTATTACTAAAAGCCTTAGTATACAATTCAACAATAATAAAACCGTCAGTCACTAACAAAAGCATGAACTCAAATATCATTAACCCCTAAATGCTCGTTATTTTTCCAGAGTATTCGTGAACATTATAAGAGTTCTTTGATCAAAGACCAGAAAATGTAGCTCTAAATGTATTTTAACGAATAATGCAAAGACAACTAAATTAAAAATTTATATTTTTCAGTAAATTCGGAATCTACACAATTAATGGATAAAAGAAAGTTGAGTTTAGTTTCCAACTAATTTATTAAGAAATGATACCTTTGAAAAAATTGCCTGCCAATTAGGTATTTTATTGTCAATTGAAACTTGAGGAATACACCGTTCGTAGATAATTACTTAAAATTTCCAAATACTTTCCTAACACCTATCAACAATTATTTTTAAATTTAAATTGTTTTACAGGCATTTACTAATTAAATTAGAAACAATGGTTTTAGGAAAAAGAAACACAATTCAGTTTTTAAAGAAAAACGCTGTTTGCAAAAGTCGTCTTTAAATATTTACTTAGTTCATTTTCATAAACAAGCAAGGGTAATTAAATATCTCTTCTATCGAAACCAGGAAATTATTCATAAAATTGTGCAATCTTGCTGTTTTATCATAACGTTTCAATCAGATCCGATCAAAGTTATAACTAATTAGAGATTGTCTATTATTTGAATTTTATAAATGTAGGCACTTTTCGCAACAATAAATAGAAAAATGAGTGTTGTTTTACCTTTAACTCAAAGCATAAAATACATTTCTTATGATATTTATACAGCAAATTGTTCATTAAAACTACTGACTTTAATGTTTCATTATAAAAATTTGCTTCACTTTTCAGCAACTCTGCTTTGAATCATAAAAGTTTGTTCTATTTTTAATGAATGTCTTACACCCCTGGAATTAGTTTTGGTAGTTTAAGGATGCTATGCATATAATATTCTTTTTAAGTATTTGTTAAATTTATATTTCGAATTACATCAACGCTTCCTTATTATTAAACTTCCAAGGTTTAATTTAAATTCTTGGGAAATTTTTACGATTAGAGTGTTCTAATTGCAATTAATATTAACAGGATTGATTCTTTAGGACATGGTTACTTATCATGTAGCATTTTCGAATATTATTTCAAAGAAATTAAAAATTTAATTTGTTACTATTAATGAAAAAAGGCTCAAAAGTAAATTTTCTAATTTAATATCTCACCTAAGTATTGCTGATATTTTTAATTTACTTTCTATCTTTTGTTCTTGTGTGTGTTAGATTAATATTATCACATTAATTTATACCCTTGGGTAATGGATTATTGATCAGGAAAAATTATTTGTCCTTGGCCGAAGGCTGCATTTTTATATTCATATAAAAAATAATATTCCTTAAGATTTATAAATGTATCCTTCCTACTTATACTATTATAAATATCGATGACAAATACCTGTGCTATTTTTTAAAAATCGCACATTCTAATTTATCCCTAATTATTCTCAATACAAAAAAATGGATTAGTATTCAACCAAATCACTGTCGTTGTCATACCGTGAAAGGGGGCAATTTAATACAACACATTTTGCGAGCGCAACTTTAAAAACAAAATATAGAATTTGAAAAATTTAACTAAACTTCAACTGCTGGTTTAACACATCCATATTGAATTTTTTACAATTTGTTTTGTATAATGTATTACAAATAAACTAAAAATGAAGTTCATAAACCTAATCATTTAAGAATCTAACGTAACATCAGAACTGGGAAATATTTTGTCAGTAAATATGTTGTACTAAATTAACCTCACATTTTTTGATCAAACTATAAATTATAAAATACACTTCCTTGTTAATTTATTATTACCCAACAATATGGTATTCAATGATTTATTCATATAAAAAGCAAAAAAAAAATGCTTAGATTGCTGGCAGGATTTATCGCAGAGTACGCTTTCCATCTATATTAAGCTGCACCCTCTACCACATTGCAATTTCGTAATAATAAATTAATTTAGTGCTAACTAGTTGCTGTGTTTCTAATGTTGATGCTCACATCGTTTAGCCGGAAGTAGCGTTCAAAATAGGGGGTATTGGATAGTGAAAATATATAAGAGGGTCGTACGAAAAAAAACAAGTAGGTACTTTAGAATTTCTTGCTATAAGGTAACGTCACAAAAATTGCAAATATAACGCCATTATACTGGATCCATGTATTCATTTAAAACAAACTACAATAATAGAAACCCAAATTAAACGTTTTATCATTAAGATGATAAGTTTTATGCAATCATAATATTTCAAATCAGCTAGAAATACAACAAAAATGTCCGGTTAGTTAGACTATTAGCTAGCTTCTAGATAAAGCTCAACTAGGAAAAGTATGTTCGTAATTCAGTCAGTAAAAATATTAGATAAGTACACGTGCGTGACTTTAATTTAAAAAGATCTATTATGTCCACCTACGTCACTACAATTCTTAATTATAAAAAGATTGGAAGAATGTCAAAGGTAACCCTCAAGTTTCCGTGAACCAATTTCAACCAAATTTTATCAATACTTAATCTTAACATAAAAATGCTGAATCAGAAAATTGGTTGTGAATTCTTATTAGTAGTTGAGGTAAAGCGCACAAAGTTCCACTGATATTTCTTAAAAATGGCCGTTTTAGCCTTACGAAACCTTTAAACGTATACATTAATCAAAATCTGAAAATTTGTTTATGAACGATAATAACACTTTCCCATATTATCTATGTGTGATAAATTAAAAAGAAACTACAGGTGTACATTTCCGTGAAATTAAGTTGTGGAAACTTATGAGATTATGACTAATTTAATAAATAAAATTTAAGTGTCTGACTGTAATTGATGTATTTGTACCTACTAATTATTGCATTACACTATTTTTATGGCACTTAAATGTAAAATATAATTTTAAAAACTTTGTTCGTTTCGCTTAAATCCAAATACTACTGTGTTTTGCACAGATTATAGATTACATAGCAGCTATCAACAGAGTCTTTATTTTATCTCGAACATTAATTGGTTTGAAAATTACAATAAAAACTCTATAAAAACAATGCAGTTCAGATAAAATAAACTGCACTCGGTCATCGGTCGAATAGAAGCGAGCACGATACTAAGTGTACAGGTACATCGCTTAGCGGATCAGGGCAGAGCGTCTCTAGTGCAACAGCGGGGATGAAGTCGAGTTTAACTTAGAGGGATCCATTTTTTCCCTTATTAATAAGGTGGAGTTTAGGAAAACTCAAGTTCAAACCCATATTGTAATACCGACTCTAAATAGCCTATTTATTGATTGTTTGAAAAAACTGCTTCTCTATACACACTAAGTCGTTGTATACCTTAACTACCTTATATTGTTTTGTAAATTTCAAACTCCGCATCGTGTTTTTCACTTTTGGACATGAAAAGAAATCACGGAACGAAAGATCAGGACTGCATCCCGGATAAGTGATTAATCAAATGTTAAAATCCAACAAGAACGTTCTTACAAGATTTAGGTTGAGCGTAAGGACGTTTTTATGGTGTAGAACATCTTTAATTCTGTGACGCTTTTGCCGTCTTTGCTGATTACGTAAGGCATTAAATCGTTACTAATACAGTCTAAATTTACAGTGTATATCTTCCAAAGCAGCAGTTGCAATATGGCCACATTTACAAATCATTACTTTACTATCATGCTGATCACTTGTCACTTTAGGGAGAGTTTGTTATCTGGAATGACCCACCCAGCTGGTAAACATTTTATTTCAGGTTTATGGGTATATATTCACATGGGGTTTCCTAAAATACATTTCCCCGGGCTATTTGAATTTCCGTAATATAATTTAATGTATTTCGAAACCATTCCGCCCGAATTTACCTTTTGTCAGTTGTGAAATTGCGCAGCATCCAACGACAGCAAATTTTGTATTGCGAGATGTTTATGTAAAATTGTTTCTTGCCTGACTCGTACTAATCCCCAATGGTGGCATAATAAAAGTATGAGAAATTACCCTTGAGCCATTCTCTAAATTCATTAATGTATTATGTTCTGAAGAGCATCAAAATTTGGTCAAAATTAGGATAATATCAGTTTTATAAAAATAATTCTTATTTATTTATGAAATTGAAAGTTAAATATTTATTATAATTTATAATAAAATATCCTCATCGCCCTAAATCAGATTCTAAACCATTACGGTCATTAAATAAATATTTAAATTAGTATCGTCACTGCTCTTTTATTTATTCCAGTCATCTACAGGGTGTTCAGCTACCGATATCGATGGTTGAGGCCTTACTTCATAATTAAAAGACATCCTAATGCTAATTAAAATATTTTCTGTCTCCATCTATGGGGACCGGACGCATCAATAGCTTTATTAAAACCACCTTCAGTAACTCCGAGCGTGAAGTAGTCTAATCTTTATAAATTTTATTCCTAGCTTGAGAAGCTTCTTTCCTAGTAGCCGGTAGAAAAACCGCATTATCCAATATTTGTCTTTCGTATCTGATACTCTATGAACTGTAGCTGTCATAGGATGCCAAGGATAATTTTTCAAATACAACTTTTCTGTTTTTGGGTACAAGTCCACGACCATATTAATATTTAATAGTAGTTGTGAATTAAGGGCAATTGAATTATTCCAAAAATTTTAATAAGTAGCATTTTAACTGCTGATATCCCGATAATATTTTTGGTTGTAAAAAGTTTCGACAAGACCTTCGATATCTACACTCGCTACGCACGAAGTCACTGCCGTCTCAAGTCTAACAATGTTCCCGTCGTTGCTATTACCATTTCCATTAGCTTTTGATCTATTTACTTCCAGATCCATTGTCTCCCAAAAATATTTTTGAATTTTCATTTTGCTCTCTTCCATGACTTACCTATTAGGTTTAACTTAACTTGTCATTCTACAATTACAAGTTTAATGGATATATGAAACAGAAATTAACAAAAATCAAAACCAGCAGAGAAGTAGACTGATGCCGAGCAATAGAACATTAGGATTGCTCTACATAGTACAGAACTTTTTCAGAGTCACTCCAAAAATGTAATACCTTTTCATCACTCCATTATGAATAGTTTAAATTCCTTATTAACGATTTCATTTTCTGAATTACAATTTCAATTAATAATAATTTGGTAACCTCTTCCTGCAGATTTTGTTCTTCTTTCTTATAAACTCTCACTGTCTGTTATGTAATCTAGTTTCAATTGCCTATAATAGCTAATTGGTAGAGGTACAGGATTGTTCCATAATTATTTTAGCATCTGTAATAAACTTGATTGGAATGACTGCTGAGACAAACAAAAAGAAATCTGCGTTATTCGAAGTTGTGAATTATCAAATTTGTCTTTATATTCGGCTTGGCCTGCACCATCATCCAAACCAAAACCCAAAATCATTTGGCCATGAAGTTTGTTGTACTTTACATGTTTCGTTAATTGTAAAATCATGTATTCCCGAAGAATAACTATTGTTCTAATAACATGCTTTAAAAATCTTAGAAAGCGTACCTTCGCAACTACATAAGTGACTTCCATACTCTTGACTATGCACTCTTGTTGGAGGGATATAGGTTTTCATGAGTCTAACAAAAATAACTTTCTCTTAATTTCGCACCGTCTCCAATATTTATTCTATTGTTCTCTACACAAGGTGCTGTCCAGTATGTACGTCAGTGCTTCCTGGGATGTGCTCGCTGTAGAATCTTGTTTCTTATAAAAATAAATCTTTCCTATTTTAGATGATCTTTGTGGGATTGCAGAAACTTGCTTCAATCCGAAATCAAGGCTGTGGCCGCCTTTTTTCGACCTTTTTACAATTACAGTAGGTGAATTTTACCGAACTGATTTTCCAGCAAACTCATGTTCTGGGCATGCTGCTGAAAAAAAATGTATACTTTCTTAGAGTGCCGATAATTCATCTAACCAGGAATTGTATTCTCTATAAATAGGTATAGTGAATAATGGCATGTTCTTCATTTTTCTTCAAGGTGATAAACAAATATTCTAATTCTTTCTTCCAAAATTGTGACTACTTGAGTAGACTGTATAATCAAAGCGGTCGAAAACAAAATTTAAAATATCTGTATTGTTTTCCCAGTTATCTTTCATAATAACCAAACATGAAGCGGGCCCTATTGTTGCAAATTATTAATATACTTGAAGACAGCGATTATACAAACTGTAGAGGAAGCTGAATTATTAAGAGTATCCAGGAATTCACGGTTTTTTTACATTCTTCTCCTTTTGGTTAATTTAGGTGTGATACCTTCATTGAGGAACATCTCAGCATCCTCCTTCAAGGAGGAAGAAGGGTAAAGATGTTGGTATTGTTTAAGCTATTGCAGCCATCTACCGCGCAGTATTCTTAATTGTACTGTGGGGCTGGTTTTTGGGTTTGTCAATAAGTTTTTTTTTCAGAGGCATTGCATAGTGGGTCTTCGGCTTTTGGATCTCATCTCGGTGTTTGTTAAGTATCTGGTGGCATTTGCGATTGTCAAACATCAGTCGATTTAAGAGCATAGAAACTATTCCACGTTAAACTCGCGTTTTTAAACAAAAAACACTCAATTAGTTACTAGTTGGAATCAACCATCCTACCACAAACAGAAAAAACAGTAAAAGAAAAAAAGGCAAATTTTCAATATAACATTCAGGTGATTACGTTAACCCAGGCTAAGTAATATTTTCAGAAGAATTTTACAATTTTACCTTTTATAATGGGTAAATAGAGAACAAATTAATATTTTAAACTACTAACTTTCTTAATTGAACGAAGTTACAAAATGCTTAAGATGTAACGCCAAAGTGAATGAAATTAATTTAGATGTGACATGAAATACGCTAAACTGGATAAATTGCTCACGCCAACGCCAAAATCTTGATCTGCTCATCGATACTATTTTACACATTGTACCTTCGTTTCTCTGTATCTACCTTATATGACGAAAAAATTTATGCCAGATAGTCATTCAGTGCTAGTATCATTGAGAGACAGAAATTTCACCAAATAACTCCTTACTTCCACTGCTTTGTTGGATACTAAAGCAACTTTTCTTTTTTTGAACAACTGCAACTGCTTCCTGGTTGAAGAAAATGTTATAAGTAAAAAGATAACGATATGTACAAAAAGCTAATATACAAAACACAAACAAAATAAGTTCTTATAGTAAACAGCAGAGAATATATTAAACAACATTTTTAAGAAAAGAAATTTTAAATTTTAATTAACGATTAAGTTTGCAAAAGAGGGCCCAAACAAGAAAATGATTGGTGACGTTTTGTTTTTCCGTGGAGTTCTGGCTCTGAAAAAATCATTTTTATTTTACATTTTATAGAATAGAAATATCTATCGCATTACGTATCACAAAATGTTTTTGAAATTTTACACTTTTCCTAAAAAATGAAATTTCATGTTCTTCGTTTTGGTCTATGTCAGTTAATATTTTTCTTCCATTGGCTTTAAATTCTACTAAAACTTAGGCCTGTTTTTTGGAATTTCTATAAAGGTCATTAAACTGAATTTTCGACATCAACAACAAATTCCTCACCCAAAGATGACACAATAATTTCTTCTTTTGAATTTTCACCTTCATTATTTATAACTCCTTTTGTTAACCTTGTTTTGTTTGTTATAATTTCGCTTAATTCCTCATCATTTGCAAGATTTCTTTTGACCGATCTAACTGGTTCCGTTTGTTCGATTCTTCTTGTCCTTGAACTAACTCGTCCCTTAATGAAGTGACGCTTAAAATTTCTATGCGTTTCTTCTTATTTATTTTGACAGTATGTGCTTTTTTAGTTGGAAGCAAAAAAAATCATTTTCATCAAAATTTGTAGTTTTCTTTAGAACCGACACTTGTATTTCTACCGTACCTTGTTTGCTAGTAGATGCAGGTGCAGAAGTATTATTAGTTTGTAATGTATCTTTTACTTTTTGATCTGTTGTCGTGGAAAGAGTAAGTTTTTCAATTTCTTTTGCATTTCAAATCTCGTTGAATTTATTTCTTTAACTAACGGTATATTTAGACTTTGTCAGTAATTGAAGATGAAATTGTTATTGTAAGGGTTTCTAAAATTTGGAAATGGTCAAAAATGTCACATATGTCATTGTTTCATTTCATTGTTTTAATCGTTCAATCCCAAATTATAATTGTAAGATACCAAGCAGTTTCTCTAAGGCATTTTTGTACTATATTTGCTTTAAATCTCTGTAAATAAACTTTTTTATGACTTTAAAGATTTCTATTTTATGTTTAAAAACAGCTTGCCTGGATCAAGTCATAACAAAGCATTTCGCATATTTGAATTCGTTTATGGAGTACCAGAATTTACTTCTTTACCTCAGTCGTAATTGAGCTATTGAACTATGATGTTGGATATTAAAGCTTCTCTTGGGCGGAGACTTTTGTTTTAATATCCGAAGATTGCAAGGATCTCGGGCAAACAGGTAATTATGCTTGCCACTCCTTCGGCAAAGGTGACGGCGTGTTTGGTAGATCTAATTATTATTTTCTCTACTTTGAGTAATTTGTCGATGCTTAGTTCAACGGAGGCTAGGCTATCTTCTCTAACAGGGGCTTGGTTCTTCGTTACGCTGGCATAGGAGATACCAGAGCGGGCTTCCGTAGCGGTCTCTGTTTGGCTCTGCCGCGTCTCTGCGCAGCTCTGGTACTTGCAGTTTTGGGAATTGCGGACACCTATAGTTAGCGGTGTACCCGGCCCCGCCGTTTGCGCACTTTGCGGGTGTGTTTCGCCGTTTTTCGTAGTCCGCGCTTTGATGTCATTGCCCACACCTTACACACGCCGGTGCCTCGCTGTAATAGCGTTGCGTGCTTTTGGCACCGGTGGCACTGAATTGTTTACTTTTTCGGACGCGGCAACTTGCCTGAATCCTTCTGTATCAGAGCCGGCGTCCGATGAATATTCCATTTCATCCGCTCTTAGATTCATAGCGGCCTTTGTTGCTGCATTTTCTTTTGCATATTCTTGAATCAACCGCCCTGATTTGTTTCTAGTTGCTTCCGGATGATTTTGGGCCATTTTTATAATGTAGTCCGGGAGGCTACGTATTACTTCACTCGAAGGTTGTTGTGGCTTACTTGGGTTGCAGTCTTTGACCAATTCAAGACAGGCAACTCTTGCGTAGCGCTTCACGTCATCTAACATGGCGCTTGGATTTCTTTAACTACTTGAGTTCATTCTTGAAGCACACGAATCATGCTTGAGCACCTAGTTAGTAGCTCTGACCAGTAAACTAGCCGTTACTTACCGCTAACTAACTGATTTTTGTATTATACCCGACCCACCGTTACATACGTAAAAGGAGCCTAAGGTATAGTTCAATTTAGAATTTACGAGCAACTAACAGACACGTCTGACCACTATGAATGCTAGCACGCGACTCTGCTCGTCAAAACAAAGGCGTATCTTGTCTTAACTTTCTAGGTACTTACAGCTTTTGAATTCATCGTGCGAACTTTTAAATTTCCAATTAGAGTAGGCAATGATGACGCTCTTGAACATATAAGCTTTTCGCTCAATTCTAAATTGTATTTAAAAAACTACCAAATTATTATTATGATTAAACCTTCTCAATAAGAAAATAATATTTTTTATCTGTAATCTGTCATTTTCTTAGCTACATCTAAAATAAATATCTTCTATAGTACTTTGTTTGCTATTCCAAATATATATCAAAGTCTAATTGTGGAGCTTTTAGCTCAATTATTGACTTATTTAAAGCCTTCGACAGTGTTTTAGATTTTTGATTTTATTTTATTTGAGTAGCGTTTGATTGGTATCTAAAATACTGTGCTCTAATTCACAACCGGCGCTAAATCAATTTAGATAATTTATTTAAACTTAATATATGGAAGTTCTCTGTATATTTTCAAACCATTTGACAGATCTGCAAAATAGTTGACATACTTATCTATACGACCTCGTGCAGTGTGGTAAATAAAGGATCTCATCTTGAATCCATATCACAATAGTGATTGTTCAGACTATTTCAACGACTGGAAATGGAAACGTGCGGAATTCATTTCCAAGGTTTAATGGTCGGATATTTTTTTAAAAAGGAGAATGGTATAATTTTTAATCTACATCGCAATAGCGAGTATTCAGACAACTGTTGTGGAGGTACCTCAAGGGTTTCAAAATCAAATAGGAATAAATATTTGTTCTGGACAGCGCTAGATATATCAGCTGGTATACGAGTACTATATAATCATTTTTGTACTTGTGAGACCAAAACGCCATATTTAGTTACTTGTTTCCATGACTAAAGCGACAGTTTTAATCTCAACTGATAAAAATTTTACTTTAGTTCCAAGGGGATAATAGTTATTTTCGACACAAGTGCCCTGTCACCTCATATTTCAGACTCGAAATTGATTTTTACAGAACGAGGTGTCAGCTTGATGTGACAGCGCACGGATATCGAAAATTTTTTGTTCGTTTAAACGTATTCCGAAAAAACACTAATTTACTGTAAGTTTTGAGGTTATTTGTGGCAATTGTCAAATGAGATATATAAACTGGAAAGTTTATATATTTAGTGATATACCACTTTTCTGGTTATATATTTTAAAAAGCGAACACAAAATAGTAGTTTTCGACACAAGATTGTTAAGTGCCTTAGAACAGGCCGAGAAAATGTTAGAATAATGAGACCCGAAGGGTCGAGTTTCGCAAATTTTCGAGACCCGTTGTATTAAGGCACTTAACGATCGTGTGCCGTACATTATTCTTTGCGCTAACGGGAACTATTGCCTAATTATGACAAGCTGATATCAAATCATTACTCCGCTTAATAACAGTACTAGTACCGTTATGAACCATATCGTACCAGTTATACATTATAATCGGGATGTTACCATGGCAATCGTAACAGTTCGGGAAATATATCAGAAAGTGATAATAAGCATAGCCGGTAATGTACAAAAACAGGTAGGGAACGTGAAAACTAAATTTAATCCCACATAAACAAGGTAAATCCATAACAACAACAAAATTAAAATTGCATATTGCTGAAACCGTTACTATAGCGCTTAAAAAAAATTTAACTAGCATTTGCCGTAAACCATACATTAATAAATAAAATGACTGTCAATATCAAAATATTAAATTTTACGTTCGTCGACCCTTACGATTTCAAACTTCTCGATAGCGCAAAAAATAATGTACATATACCTCAAGAACTAAAATGCGTTTTAATTCCTTGAGGGATTATTCTCTCTCTGGATTAAAAGAGGCACTTTAGTCCTTTGGTATATAATATACTACTGTTTGAGTTGGTGTGTTTCCTATTGAAAATGAATAGTAAGTGTAAACAAAGGAAGAAATCGCATGGAGTTGGATCACAAAATCTGAAAGGGTCAAGCATTTATGATTATACACTATTAAAAAGTCACATATTTCTATCTCATATACTGTGTAGCCTTATATTTTTTAAATTATCCTTCTCGTAATTTGCCGTAGGTCAATCTGTATCTTTGACGTGATATCTATTACATTTAAGGAACAAAAACATTTTAAATCTTTTAAACATAGTATTCTTATTATACTTCAGCTAATTACCTTAAAAAGATACAGGATTAATATTATTGTTTACCTACTGCTATCCGTCCATAAACTAATTTGTTCAGTATACAGAAGATTTTCTTCATAAAAATGTGGCTCTTCACCACACCATATTATCCTATTTTGTTTTGCTATTGACGAGCTTTTTTAAAGGAGATTTGGTGGCGCCTTAAATTGTCTATAAGTAGGTACAAAATTCTAAACTTACCGGAGCTTAATTTAGTAATCGGTAACTCCAGATATACTTATTTGTCCAAAGATAAATTTTAAATTGTTTAAAACGTTCAAAACTATTTACTTTATGGCCATCTTTTCTTCTGTGAACACCTAACTTTTCAATCAATTAGGGCCAAATGTGATATTGCTTAAATTAAAAATTTAGAAACGACCTACTCAAATTATTGCTCTCTCCCTCTCTCCAAAGTCGGCTAACTCAAGTTATTTTCTTTGAAACAACCATCTACATGCGAGGGTAACTATCAAACAAATCTAACTATCTGTGAACATACATCAACGCATTCACGCTATTTTCTCTCCAGCGAACTTATGCCCATGTAAAAACATTCTTCTTTATATGCAAAAAGTTATCTACAGCTGTTTTTAGGCTGTCATTCCAATCAAAACGGCGTCCTGTTAGGAGTCATATCTGAACTATAGAGTGGATGATCTAACTCTAAGAATTTGTATTCATAATCGGATTTTGGCCTGCTTATTGACCGTTGCATTGCCATGGAACAGAAACAACTTGTGAGCGACTAAATGCGTTAGTTTCTGACAAATTTCCTTACGTAATTGTTTTAACATGTTGACCTACGCATCTGCGTTTATTGTGGTACCTCTTGGCACATATTAAATTATGAAAATGCCTTTCATATTCCAAGCAACCATAACCATAAGTTTTCCAGAAGACGTTTCAGTCCAGGACTTCTTCGGTGAATGCATTGCTTGGATTTCAAATCAATCTCAGGATCCCAGTGATGCATTATGCCTCGTCCCACGTTACAACTTGTGCCAAAAGCCCAGAATCATCAACTAAAGTTTCCAAATAACTGCGAAATTTCCAGCCTACACAACTTTTCGGGTGTTAGTAAACTGAAACTCACCTGGCTACACAGTATTACTCATGCTCAAACTGCTATCTAAGATGGTTGTAATGCTGGTTTCGTAATTTCCGGGATTCTACTTATTGTTGATGGTTTAGGACGGCCACTGCTTTAACTGTTTAAATGATCGCTTCTTTTGCTGCTGTTTGTAGTCTTCCAGATTTGGGGTCGCATTTTATGTACTCACGTCCCAACTGAAGCAGCTTATAGCAAAATTTTATAATATAATAGAATGGTGCCTCGTCACTATACACGTCAACCATTCACACTCAAAATCTGATCCATTTATTACCTTCTTTGGCCAGAAACTTTATGACACTCCTATACTTTAATCTTAAATTACTAATTATTATTCACTATATAACCGCTATCTCACACACTCATTAATGTAATTGGCCTAAACTTTTTACATTAAGTTGCAATAGGTGTAACTATTCGTCACACTTTTTCCTAGCATGTCAAATGTTTCTCTCATAGCTACGTAGATTTCTTTTCCAACTAGGAGACTATCCTCGTATAATAATGCCTAAAACATTAACGTTAATTACCAACGAATAATCGTACAGTGGGCGTTATTGATGCAATGCTTATTGTTTTGATACGGCATTTTTATTATACGTATTTATTTCGCTTAATTAATCGGCAATGCTTTAATGTTAATTCATTAATATAACACTCTCCATGCATTTTTAAAAAATGATTTTGAACAATTACTGATAAATATATTATGAATAAATGAAATGGCGGATATTATGGATAAGCACGAGTAATCAAAGTGGCGGGTGACGTCTAAAATTATGCAGTTGATTAACCTCATTTTGAATCCAGTTCAAAGTTGAATTTTGTATTCGAAATTGCACATATACGTGCATTCATCTATTTAAATTTACCGCATTTTAAATATGAATTGACTATATCATTTTACACATTATATTCGTGACATTTGAGCTAGAAAATGTATGTAGTTGCAATTTAACAATTATTAATATATCTATTAAACACTTAAAATTTCAAATTGTAGTGTAAATTATTGATCACATCCATATAGAACCGTATAAATTTTGGTAACTTTGGTTTCCTATTTATCATTTAATTATTCAATTTCGAGGTTACATAGGCTGCGTAACAACAAAGTGACTCTTGCAAAATTTGAATTAGAAATCAATCTTATGTTTTCAGGTTTTTCAATACTAAAGATGGGTATGTGACTGACAACAGACTAAAGCCCACTCATGCGCAGAAAGATTTATATTATCTAGTTACAAGGTGACTTTCTAGATGAATGTAATTGAAACCTTGTTTTATACAGCTTCTGGCAGTTTGATAATTGAAAAATGGTGGTCATTTCCACTATGTCTTCAAAAATTAGATTAATCTCTATAGTATTAACGGTTCAGTATTTCAAGTTACATAATATTGTATTATCTGAAAAAAATTTCTTTTACTAAACTTTTTTATGATTTCGTCATTACTCTTATTCTATTTCTATATATTTTTATTCATTTTAATAATCAATGCCTTGTAGCAATGATTTGCTACACAGTTATGCTTTGCGAATTTTCTAATACAAATGCCATTATTGCATATTATTTACTGAGGTTTTTTTTATTAAGATGTTTTAAAATATACATATCAATTATAAATATGGCATCAAAATATTTCGTTCATGTTTGGTTATAATTGAATAACTTTCTAAAAAGAGGGTTGTTATATAATTAAGAATTGAACTTTATAAATAAGTTTTTCGTAAAAATAAGATTGTTCTTACATTTTCAAACTTCTTAAAGCATTGTTAGAACTGATTCCTCTAATATTATAATTTATTTCATATGTAAATACTGGAAAATAATTACACTTAATGTTTATAGAGAAGATTTATTATGTTTTCATTCAGATGCGTAACTCTTTATAATCAAGATTTGGTAAAATAGTTTTATTGAGGATTGCTATCAGATCTCCCACTAAATTAACTTTATATTTTCAAATTGAATGGATCAACCCATGTAACCAAAATTACGAATTGTTTAAGATGTCAAAGCAATTCTTTATATATATATGTATATATATATATATATACCTAGGATCTTGTTGAATATTTGTTCACCGAATATTCCAACTACGATGGCGGTCTGATAATTAGCCGGGTTCCAATAGATGGCGCCACTGATCACCGAATGCATATAATTTCTCTCAAATACTGTTAGTAGGCTGCATATAAATTTTTAGCGCTATATGTCATTTAGTTTATGTTTGACAGCCATGAAAAGCCAACAACTTGTGATTGTGTTAAAATAATGGATAAAAACGAATTTCGTGCATTGATTAAGCATTATTTTTTGCGTGGAAACACCGCGAAAGAAACAAAGAAAAAGCTTGATAAATATTATGTCACATCTGCTCTAGCGAATTGAACTGTGATTTATTGGTTTGCAGAATTTAAACCTGGCCGTACAAGCACAATTTATGAACATCGTTCAGGTCAACCAATCGAAGTGCCTACCAAAGGAATGATCGATAAAATCCATGATATCGTTTTGGAAAATCTACGAGTGAAAGTGCGTGAGATAGCTGACATCGTAAACATCTCAAAAGAACGTGCGGGTAACATTTTGCATGAACATTTACATATGAAAAAGATGTCAGCAAGATGGGTGCCGCGTTTGTTGACAATCGAACAAAAACGCAACCGTGTGGTCATTTCAAAGAAATGTTTGGCGACGTTACAATGTAATGAAGATGAATTTTTGCGTAGATTCATAACCGTAGATGAAACATGGGTCTACCACTACACATTTGAAACAAAATAACATTCAAAACAATGGGTTGAAGCTGGTTCAAGTGCACCAAAGAAATCAAAAGCGCTTGCATCAGCTGGAAAGATTCTGACGACTGTTGTTTGGGATGCACAAGGTGTAATACTCATCGATTATCTTAAAACGCAAAAAAAAATCACTGAAGATTAGTAAGTGGCATTACTGGACCGATTGCACGTTGAAATAAAGGAAAAACAACCACATTTGGCAAAAAAGAAGGTATTTTTCATCATGACAACGCACCAGCTCACACATCATGGAAATCTCAACAAAAACTGGATGAACTATGTTACAAATTGCTTGCGCATCCACCATATTCTCCTAATATAGCTCCCTGTGACTACTTCCTGTTCCCAAATCTGAAAAAATGGCTTGGTGGAAGGAGATTCAAATTAAATGAGGAAGTTGAATGGGAAATTGATGCATATTTTCGATGACTTGATAAATCGTACTACAAGGATGGCCTAATGAAATTGGAAAAACGTTGGACTAAGTGTATTGAGTTAAAAGGAGACTCTGGCGAGAAATAAAATGAAATTATGAAGAAAAAGTTGTGTTCTCATATTCAAACCAGCCATTTATCAGATCGCCCTCGTATCTAATAGATGTTTCGCACTATTTCCGTTCAATTTATAACACAATCGATTTATTAAGGTTCCTTGTAAATTTCTATCTTCGCATAGTAGTATTTCAACTTACAACACATATTTTATGCAACAACGTTTTTAAGTGTATAAGATGGCGTAAGTTATTTTCCGATATAGTAGATTTTTAAAAAATGTTCTTCATCCTTCTAACCTTAAATAAATATTTAAGTATTTTTATTTATCTATTTTAAAATTTTTCATTTTGATTAAAATGATATACGCACTCTTTGAGACCAGAGACGTTATTGGAAACTGGAAATTGAATGTTGATTGTTGTAACTTTTCTTATAATTAACAATCTTGAATTGAATTTGGAACCTGTTTAGAATTTTTTACTTAAGGCGAAAACATATTAAAGATTGCTTTTTTTTAATCCTATTTCATGATAAACGAAAATAGTCATAACTTGTCAATTGCCCATAAAGTACTTTACAAGTTTCACACATCCATTCAGTTCTATTTTGTTAGATTTACCATTTCAAAGGACACATCTTCTTATTGTAGTTCTAATTGATCGGTAACCAAAATGTTGTTACTAGTTGTGCCACAAAATCATGAACTTCAGAGTTTAGGTGACATCGCAGATCGTTTACTATTGGCAATAACAAAACTTACCAATTTGATGTTGTATGGGAAAGTCTATGAAGTAATCTGTAAATTTGTTTGTGGAACCTCTTTATATGCCCTGCGTAAAAAAGTGGCGGTCTTCGCACTATTATAGTTGCTAACACTTTCGATAAAATTGCATCAAAACTGACTTGCTCGAACTTGTGGATTTTAAAAATGTATTTAATAGGGATAATCTTTTAATTAACATTAATTTCTTCTACGGAGGTTGGTTGCCAACATGGAAATCATTTAGTTTCAATGAGTTTTAGTTTATTCATACATCCTATAGTTTGCAAGTTTAATTGTGCATTACATGTTTGGATTTTGAACGATGGTACTCTTGGTGATGAATGAAAAATTGTATTTAAATGTTTCCAGTAACGCGTAGAAAAGACAAAATTGGTTTTAGAAATAAGTACTTCAAAGTTGTAAAGTACTTATTCCTTTAATATAATTAAGGAAGCAATTAACGGAGACCTTTGTCGTTAAATCTACAGGAATTCAATTTTTGCCTTGCTGTTCCGATGATGCACTTTTTCGGAGCTGCAGATTTGTGGAATTATTCCCCATTAAATCAAATAGATTTGATCATAAGATATCTCTGATATGTCTTGGTATCTGTAAACTTCAAAGTATACCTGTATCTGCTTACTTATCATCGATCAATAATCTTAATAATTTTGGTGGTGCTGTTTTAACAAATCTCCAAACTCAATTGGGAAATACACATTGCATGCTTGGAAGCACTATTAAGGTGACTCGTTGTCACTTGTCGCCCATTAGAACTTTTAGCTCCAGATATGTATGTAATGGGACGCTTAAATCAACACAATTTTGTAACAACATCTACCTAATTTTGCACTACTTGTTCTATTCAAGTATTGTTGAAAACATTTTAATGAGATATGTCAACTGATCTTTAAATTACAGCTATGTAAAGTTTTCAAAAGTTTTCCCAAACACCGCAAATGGAAATTGTTTGAATTGCTCTAGCAGCTCTCTTAATTGTGTAGAGAGCTGGGAGAAGTGTCAATTTACAGCATTTTCCAAACACTTACCGATGATTCTGAATAAAACATGTTGCCTGGAAACTGAACGCGTTTGTTCTCTTTGCTATTTCAAACAACAGTGAAAACAAATGAGTTCGGTTTCTGTTAGGCAACAGGCTTTATTCAGAACTATCTCGAAATTTTTTTGCACGAGTGGTATTCGGCAGAATATTTCCCGACTTATAGTTATTTTGTTGGATAAAGTATTTCAGAAAAATGTCTTGGATATACATTTTATAAAAGTTACGTCATCCTAGATGATTACCGTTGTAATATGGTGAACAATGCATTTGTTATATGACGTTATTTACACATGAAGGAAATATTCAAATTAGTTCCATGACTAGTTAATATAATATTGTTGTACATCACCTGGCAAAATATAAATTTGGGATGATAATGGGTTAATTCTTAAAATAATATAGAATTGAAGCTAACTTTTCATTATTCCTTGTATTCAGCTGAATAATACAGGATTAATATTTACAATTCTGTGAAAATCAATGAATGCAACCTTTAACTTCAATCTAAAATTGAACCAACAGGGAGCGTTCCTTATCTAAAGAAAAGAAAATCGCGAAGAATCAGAATTTTTGTCACGTGTGATTTTTCTGAAAATTATAGAATAGTACTACAAGATGAAGCACAGAGCTATCACTCGAGAAGGTAACAGGTCACAATACGTCTTTCAAAAAAATACATATCCTTTCTGACATCCAAATTTCAAAAACTTTCCAAAAAGATTTTTTTTCAGACGGGTGTGCTGCTCTAACAAAAATCAGAAAAATTTTTCGAATCTCTGCTTTCATGAGGAAGGTTTTAAAATGAAAGGAGCACATGGATAAGACCCTTGCGACGGAGTAGGGAGTTAAATGAAGAGACCGGCAGCTCGTAAAAGTTTGCAATGATCCTTTGAAAATCAAATCCAAACCGCACAACACCTTTTTAAGTGGACAGTGGAAAACAATGCCAAGGTAGATTTTGCCTACTAAACCGAAGATGTATATTATAAATCAGGATTGCTCTTCAAAAGTCGCTTTGATCAATCATTGACTATCCAAGGAACCAGCAATACCATACGTTCATTCCCAAAACTACAACGAAATTGTTGGTGAAAAACTTTTCAGATGATTGTCTGGGTTGGGAAAAGGAAGTGTCAAAATTTCCAGATAAACTTAAATTAGAAGACACTTTATATAAAGTGAACTGGTGGCTCGGGTATTCTTTATAGAGAAACGAAGAACTTGATGAGATGGAAATAACTTTTCTTCGTCCACCTGAGTCATCTACATCATCCAAGTGACGCTAATGTTCTGTGAGGGTGAGTAGTGGACGTTCTGATAAAAGCGAACCAGCCACCGGGGAAGGTTATGTTCTGCTTGAAACATCCCACTATTTAATGAAAAGTTTTCTTTAGACTCATTGCTGTATTCTTTCTTTCTTCAGGTTAGTGTTCGTATTTATTTTCACGGAAGTGTAAAAATTACCATTCTTATGTTATCCAACTAAATACGGTATATTAATGAAACATCAAGCTTTTTTAACAACTAACCCACCATCATCCCAAATTTTATTCACAGAATTGGTTTGAACACTTTAAAATGTGTACTTTTTGAAAAAATTTAAATTAAACTTTCTATTTAGATTTTGACAAAAATGTTTGTGTATAGACTATATTATGTTGTATACTTTAGGATAGGGCACGAAAAATTCTGTCATATGACATCTCTCCCAGCTCTATATCTCAATTAGGAGACCTCCTAGAGCAATTCCAAGAATTTCCGTTCCCAATTTTGAGAGAAATTCTTGAAAACTTTACATTGCTGTAATTCAAAACCGAGTTGGCATATCTCGATGAAATTTGGTATTTATCAAAGACTAGATGCATAGTATACCTGTTCCAAATCTGAGAAGATGATGTTTATGGAGTAAGATAAAAAAATCAGGTGATTGGTAAGTAACATTTTTTTCCCTACTTTGAGCTTGGTCTGATTGAGGATTTTGTTTGTTCTTCGTTTTAGTTGTAAAACCTATGAAAAACACAGATATGATTGTCGATCCATAGTCGATGAGTCAGAACATTACAACGCTTCTTGTAAAAGAATCTCTTGAGATTTTAGTGAATGTTGTTCTATCAATCACCTAATAAAGGATGCTCTTTAAATCTTCATTGATAATTTTTGGGGTCCCTCGTAATTGTGACATTAATTCTTTGAATATAGTGTACAGTGTTAGAATGGAATCCTACACGTATGAATACCGTTTATTCTTCCCGCATCAGTTCAACATCCAAGAAACCGGGAGCTAGTGTTGAACCAGTTATTGCGAGGCAACACTAAATATAAATCTTTTAAGGATAATTACCATTTTATCGCCTTTCCTATAAAAACGTTTGATTCATATTCAGAAGAGGGGGCGAACTTTGGGCAATGCTGTGGTAGAAAGCTTCGTAGGTATTACCAGTGAACCAAAGCTCATTTCTCTTTTCAGGCAAAGGATATGTTAATTACTTATCAAATTATATATGTAAAACAATATGCTCCACCATTAAAAGTAAATTATTATATGCAAAATTTGTATTATGAAATTTATCAAAATTTTATGGTAATATCTTTGGACAGATGGAAGGGTCAAGTGCAGAATGACAAATTCCTGTTCAAAAATATGTTAACGGCATGAAGAAGCTACTTATTGATCATTTTTGCACTTGATATACATACATATGTATTTAGATGCTCCCGTCAGTCACTCACCTGCTTCGCTGCTGAACTGTCCTCTCTTATTTGCTATGAATTGTTTAGAGTTATGATTGACAATTTCTTAAAAATCAACTCAGTCTGGATAACTTTAAATTGTTTAGATCTTTAGACATCAAGTTGACAAGTCAGCTTTGTGATGGGTTTCATATTTTTCAAAATTGTTCACACTTGAAGTTGCAAGTTATTTGCCAAATAACAAAAGTAATCTATATTAGCTGGTGCAATTGAGCCGTTATTATTCAGCTGTATTTTTGAATTGTTGAACTACAACTAGATAGTTTGATATCGGTATTTTAAAGAAAACACATTAGGAGGTTCCAATGGTTCATTAAGCAAAGCAAAAATCGTTTTATGTTTAAATGCCGTTATAACCCCTGGTACTATATATCAACTGTCCTAATTTAATTTTCAAGTTAATAAAAGAAATTTCTTCAAATATATAAAATTTTGATAAAACTTAAATTAAGGTTAGGAACAACTCTGTCTTTTTGTTCTTATGACGACTGTCATTTGCCATAAAATATAAAATTGTTATTGTTCTCTTTGCTTTCTGTGGATAGTTTTTTAAATGCTACTTGTCAATTTGCAATAAATAAAAATGTATCAAACATTGAAAGACCAAAGCATTACAATACCATATTAACAAAAATGATAGGTTAGTAAGGATAAAATGTACCGTAATTTAATCGACGATTTCTGTTTTATTAATGTAAATTGTTTATTAATGTTGTTTGTATGCGACAGAAAAACTATGGTTTATTTTGTAACTAGTAACAAAATATGGCCTCCCAAGACGACAACTGTACAAATACCTGAGGCTGAATGGAATTCTGGACTAGTTCAGTAACTCGGCCGGTAAATCAAACTTTGTAAAACTACAGTGCTCTTTTAATAAACAACCTACATGTTTTTAAGATATTCTGCTTTATTGAATCTTTTCTAATTTACCTACATGCGTTAGACAAAGATTCACACATATTATGTAAGATGAATATCAAGAAGCTGCTGCTAAGAGTTACCGGACTAGTTCTAGCGGCCATCCTAAGGTCGTTTAACCGTTGACTACCGCTTATACGACAAGGAAAGTTGAAAGAGTTTATTACTTGTAATTATTTATCATTATTATTGGCGTTTATTAAACCGTTAGAAATGATAACTAAACGCGCGTTGCTTTTGATACTTTTATTACATAGTCATTGTTTATTTAGGGCCGCAATTAAAACGGAATAATACGCCATTTACTTACTTTATAATAATGGAATAATAGACCAATTCTATTAAATTAAATCGTCACCCTCTACATATTTTCTTTTATTCTGACAAAGTCATTATCATTATCCTTAATGATACAAATTGTGTTAAATGGGACACGTACATTATAATTTTGTAAGGTACGTAAAAGGGGTATTTTAAACAAATGTTTCTACAAATTATACTCATAGACATCATTAAATAGTAAGGATGAAGTTATTTTCTAACTAATTGTGAAGATTTTTTATATTTACTTTAAAAAGTTATGTGGATGATATAATTGGTTACGCCTAGTTAGCAACTTTTTGTTTTCCCAAATAGTGTTGAGTCAGATACTTAAGAATATCTTTAAGCACAGGTAAAGAAGTATTAATTTAAAATACTTTTCATCAGAATTAAATTAAAAGCAAAAGTAGCTGCATTAGCGAAAAGCTATTACGTATTTTTGCAACGTAGGTCATACTTCACACGTACTAACAATATAAATGTTTCGCTTATTCATCTGTTTAGAAGACTTATTTTATATAAAAGCTGTTACCTTCTTATGTACGTGTAAATGTAACTTCAAAAAAGTTATTAGAATCACTTTACCAAACAATAGTCTTAACGGCACTTGTAAATTGCTAAAACGTGTGACTAAATAATTTATTAAATATTTTTGGCTAAAAATATGTAAAGCTTTGATATGTTATTGCGACGAGATAATACAATTTGATAATTAACATCTCAGGGATAAGGATAATACGTGTTTAAATTACTACTTCAGATAACATATTTTTAAATACATATACCAGTAGATTACTCTTATAATTACAAAACACGTCACCTTATTAACTTTCGTCACAATAAAGATCTGCCTTTTCAAACTAAATGAATAATATACGATATTATTCATACTTGTAGTTTTCTACTCCCATTTGGTATCTAACCAGAAGGTCGCAGGTTCAATCCCTGCCCGAAGAAATTTTTTCAAGATCGTTACTTTTCTGATGATAAGTAATTCATTAATTATCGTATTTAAGTCTACTTAAATGGTTAAATCACATCTCTTTAAAACGAATTAAGTGTTGCAAATTTAAAACAAATGAAATAATGAGACCTGAACAATTGCGGTGTTTAATACGAACTCAACTACAATAGCTGCGGAAAATTAAATAACATGATGCATATACAAATTTTATACTAAATATAAATTAGGGATGCGTGAAATGAAAATAAATTTATTCTTAAAATTAAAATATTGACAAATTTAAAATAAATGCAGAGAGCGCGAACAAATACCTTTTAAGGTTATCATACAATACCTACCTTATACCCCTGGTTACAATTTATGTAAAAACTCTTTCGTTTAAATTGTGACAGCAGGAACATTTCAACATTAAAACGTCACGGCTTGTATTCGTCGTTGAGAACAAACGGCCTTCCAAGCTTCTTTAAATGACGGAATTTGTTTGCTGGTTACGGCACGTTGTTCAGCAAATTCCTGTTGGCTGCTCCAATCCTCATCAGCCATTTTTTCGGCATTCCACTTTGTTCTCGATCAGTAAGATCGAAAGTGCTACGTCGAAACTTCTGCAATCACTACTTCTTGCAAGTTCATAGGTCACACCGCTTTACTTAAAGTGGAGCAAATCCTTTCGACGGTTTTCGTTAACTAGAACGCAAAAGAGAGCAATTTCTCAATTAGTACTTTTCGGACGATGAGGTTATATAGAGAAGGCCATCAATTATTCTAGTACTTCTTAGCTTTTTACACTCCAAGTGGGCATTTAAATACATTTAAGGTTTATAAACATTATAATTGGATATTATAATATGTGCTCTAATAAAAAAATATTTATCAAATTAAACCTTCCTACCTTTACACTTTTTATAGTTATAGATACACTTTATTTCTTTAATTTTAAAAACTTGTAGTTAACACAATATAGGGTGGTTTCAAGGCAGATGCACATACTTTAACATGTTATTTTTTAAGCATAGCCACATCTATTAACAATAAAATTACATAAAATAGAACACTTTTTTGAAAAAAATTGAAAATGTCGACTTTTAGGGAACTGGTGGAAAACGTACATACAAATAATATATCTAGACCCATTATAATTACAACTACGCTTTAGAGTAAATTGATTTAATGACTGCATGTTTATGTTTTGTCACACTAACATATCCCAATGTGGATCATTGATATCAATCGCCTACAGTTTTATTCGTTTGTAGACAATTTTATACACGTTTATTTTCAATAAAGGCTACATCCAGATTGTTATAAGAAACACACTTTCTTGGAACATTCTAATTTTCATAATTCGTAAAAATTTGTATACGATTTTTCATTATGATAACATATTGTTTTATTAATTTATTGATTTTTTATAATGGCCTACTTTATTTATGTACAAAATTATTATTATAAACCTTACAAGTAGTTGTACAACATATTAAATAGAGAAACACAACCTTTTACACTAAGCTTTCAAAATTCTTATATATATATATATATATATATATATATATATATATATATATATATATATATA
>JAHWXV010130986.1:0-10607 GCA_024586415.1 Phrixothrix hirtus | reverse complement strand
TCTTTTGCTAATATGTAACATGTTTACTAACACAATAACGATTCAACAACTGCTTGCAGATTATATACACTGCATTGTAGTGGGAGTGAAAGTAGGGATATATGATCAAAGATTGCATACGTATGTTCCGGGTTCAATAACATTTCGCTTATCAACGAGTTCATATCATATAAATTCCGGGTTCATGCAGTCAAGGTTCAAAGTAACCTCAATTATCGATAATTGCAACATTTGGGTCAAGTAACTTGCAACATTGTAACTAATGATTGTTGAACGCGTGCTGAGTTCAACAGCCTTACATATTATATAAATTCCAGATTCATATAGTCAACATTACAACATTTATACTGGCCTTAATTATTAACAATTTCAACACAAGTTTGAGTTACGTAACGTACAATATTTTGATGAGTGATTAACTAGGAATACATACTAAGTTCAACAACTTTTCGTTAAGCAACGAGGTCACCATATCGTATAAGTTCCAGGTTTATACAGTCAAAGTAACAACAGTAATACCGACCTCAATTATGGACAATTGATGAAAATTCAGAACAGTGTTCTTTAGATTTAATTAAATCCTGAGCACGATTAACTTAGTGAGGTATATTCCTACCTTCTAAATAAAATTAAAAATTTAAAACTTTGCTTTTTACCACAATACATTGGTCAGTAATTAGATCTTAAATGTTTGTGTAAGTTTTGCAATGTTCCACATACCATACTACTGAACATACATTCAAATATCATTGCATATCTTCCCTAAATAGATTCTATTTCAACTTTATAAATCCAAAATTAATCCGCATCTTCCCAGACGGTACCCTAAACCTCTAATATCTAGATGGTAGAATTTTTGAGTTGAGAAATAATATTTCAGATATATGTATACTCTACTCTGACAAGCCTACTAAATGAAAAAATATGCCTGTTAAACAGTCGATCGAAGATTGATAACCGGTAAATAACATGCGGAAGAACAGACGCCACACAATAACAATCATACTTGTAGATAACGAATAGTTCTCAATATGTATGAAATCAGACATGGGTAAAGACCAACGTTAGTGTTTGAAGAAATAACCAAAAACCTACAAATATACCAAATGGACCATCCTCAATACCCATGTTTGCGTATTTCGCAGAAAAAAGCCAATGCGCATCACCAAGCTAGTCGTAGTCCATATCTAGTGATTTCTTCATCATTTAGTGATTCTGTCCATCAAAGAGGTAAAAATCTCCGCTTATTGTTTTTAGATACAAGGAGAGTTACAGTTAAGTCTGAAAGATAGCGAAGGAAAACTCAATGTTTTCAAGACCGACAATTACGTCGACGATATAGAAATTTTTACACATTTGACAGAAGACTGGTTACAGGCTGTCAAGGAGAATCCTTATACCTGCCATTTTATCCGTACCAACACTTAGAAGTGTGGACGTGAAAGTCAGCTTCCTAGTCATTCTAAAATCGATGAGGACGTCTACCAGGACCTCGAGGGCAACAAGTCGAGAAAGTTTCCGCTAACCCTCGTAACTGTAGACTAGAATTAGAACGGTAAAAAGGCTTCAACGTGGATGAAGTTCTAAAATTTAAAATAGCGACAGAATCGAAACGATGTTCAGTTAGAGTAAATAATGTTAACGTTGTCAACATTTCGGGCTCGCAAAAATTTTCGGGCAGAATAAAGACTTAATAAATTCAAATTAAATTTAATTTTTAGTTTTTATTTCATGCAATTCCGTACGTCTAGTACAAGGTGGAGCACCAAGAACCGGCCTCATTCAGTTTTGAAATTTATTGGCCTGACCGATTTTAGTTTAACAACCTGACCAGTTTCAACCACACATGACCGTAGTAATTGAACGTCGATGTTCCCGCACCTATCAGTTTAGTCTACGTGTCTCGCAGTCATGCTGTATTCTATTGAACAACGGATGTTTCTGGTTGAGCAATATGTGTGATCACAATTATGTAAAGCTGCTCGTGAACGCTTTCATCAAAAGTTTCCTAACGTTGATGTTTCGGCAAAATCAACATTTCAGAATATAGTTAAAAATTGGCGTTTAACTGGCTGCTTTGTGAATATAAAGAAGAATAGGAATGCGACTGTACAAACACCGGAACTTGCGACAGACAAAGCGACATGAACTAAAGTCAACACAACGTCTATTGCAGCAATGTGGAATTCCTCGCCGGTCGTGTCAAAGCGTCTTTAAAAGCTTACAGCTGAAACCCGACTGAGTGCGTGTTGTTAAAGAAATAAAGGAAATAGATAAGAGTAAGCGAATATATTACTGTAATTGATTGCCAGGAAATGTTTTTAAAAGGTATATTCATTGACGAAGCTTGGTCCATCTTTCGGGTTATGTTAACTCCCAAAGCACATGACACTGAGCCGCTCACAATCCACACGAGTTCAAGCAGAAGCCATTACATGACTTACAAGTAGGTGTATGGTGCGTTGTTTTTGAGACAAGAATAATCGGTCCAACATTCTTTAATGATGCTATCAATATCGATGTTTACTTGCAACTATACAATCAATTTTCTCATCAATTAACTCAACAAGAACTTTCAGCAACATCGGACAACTTGTCAAACGTTGGATCGTTCACTGGATTGGATACATTCGGATTTTCCACAGGAGAGGACGGTTAGGAAGAGTTTATGGCCACGTTACTTTCCAGACTTGTCACCTTGCGACTTATTTCTGTGGGATTCTCTCAAGGGAAAGGTCTACCAAAACGATCCACGAACACTTGAATTGAAAAATAACATCAGAGTTTCTAATATTCCCTAGTGTGTTGAAAAATAATTTTCTTAACATACTCTGAGGTGCACAACTGTGCTTGGATATGAATGGAGAAAATTTTGAGGACAGACCTTAAGTTTATTATCTGGCAATTATTTTTATTTTCAACTAATTGTAAGTATTTATTATGTTATTAAACAATGTTAATCAAAACTGAATTGGGCCGGTTTTCCGTGCGCCACTGTGTACATAGACATTTAAGCCAAAAGACAATTTAATTTTTTATTTAGTTTTAATTTTATTATTTGAATTCCGAAAATTTCCGTTATTAGTTTAAGATTTAATTTTTGTAAATAATTTACCGTTTGAAATTTCCGTTACTGATTGTTAAAGCGTATTTTCCCAAAAATGTTTTAAGCGGTTGCTATACTAGTTATACAAAAAGCAGGATATTTAATTCAAACATTTGTTATATGATATTTAAAGTATATTAAATAGAATGTTTCATTGAAAAATAACGGTTAACACCTTACTGACGCTGTTAATCAGTACACATAGATAGACCGCTCCGATCGTGAAGGAGAATACTTGTTGTTCTGAACTATCCTGGACTATATGTAACAAGTGCTGGGAAGTAATTAAAAGAAACAAACGGCTTCCGTACGTCTGACATAAACCGAATTAAAAGAAACAAAGGGCTTTGTGGAATTTGTCACAAATTGACTTAATTAAAAGAAATCGTCAGCTTCTGTACGTCTGTCATTAACCGAATTAAAAGAAATAGGCGAATTTGTCACTAACTTAATCAAAAATACAGATGGTTGCTGTATGTCATTAACCTAACTAATTATTAAAAAAACAAAGGCGGCCACGACGCTTTAATTAACGTAATTAACTGAATTAACCCCTATTCGGAGGCCAACAGCATTAACTAAAATCTGAAGGTTTGTGATCATATGACGCCATTTCTTTGAAAATATTTATCCGGCATACTACGCTAAATAAATTCAATTGAATATAAATTGAAAGTACTTACGGGAACTTATATAATCTATATAAATAAGGAGGTAATAGTATAGTACAACACATGGTACAGAAAATTACAACAAATCAGCTTACTTCTGCGACCATTTTATAAGTACTAGTAACCTACAGTTTACCAAATAAAAATATTAATCAGTAAAGCAACAAGGTACAACTGTCGGTACCGATGCATATGTAGTTGCATATTCTTTTGATCAGCAAACCACGAAAACTTTAAATTAATTCAAAAGCATTCGCGCCCTGCAAACAAAGACAATTGATTACCACAATTATATAATAAACATGTATTATTAAATGAAATATTTAGTTATATTTAAAAATTGCTGTTTAAAAAAAAGGCAAATTAACAGGTAAAACAAATTCTTTTTTCATGTGTAAACCAGGTTCACGTGGCTGTCAGCTACTCTGGAGCACATTAAGCCGTTTTAATTTAACAGGTATCAAAGTTTGGGAATTATTTAATTATAGTTTAACTTTTGTGTTTCTATTTTAGTAAAATAGAACCTTAGAATAGTTCATTAGAGGGTAAGTAGTTTTATTCAGGAGGTAGCAGAGACATACGTTACTTCAGTAAATTATCCAACCGGAAGTACCGATATAGTTTCATACGGCTGCACGGTAAAATACAAATGAGTAAAGTATGCACAATTCGGTGCACAAGCACATCAAGCCTTTGCATGTACGTAAAGCAAATTCCACACCTAAATGCTGAAACAAATCTGGACAGAACATTCGACACGCTTTCGGCTATTTTCATACTCTAACACCAAACCATAAGCGGTTTTCAAAAGTCAGAAGGTGCTATCGGGATGATTCTTATGAAGATAATACCTAAAGTTCTCAAGATCTTACTCGGTGGCTCAGTGCGACATGAAAATATTACCGCGGAGGGCGAATACTATTTCCCTTAGAACTAAAGAGTTTGAGCTATTGTTAAGGTAGCACCATATTGCTGTGCTTCTAATAACGGATCAAACTAAATGTAACCTACAAAGTAGGAGGTTATAGAATACTAAAAAGGAATCGAACCAATATATTAATCCATCCTTATCTGAAAGGGATTTTGTGCCCAAAACCTCAATAAAGTTTACACATGCAGTTCAAGGACGAGGTATCTTGAAGAATGAGAAATATATAACTAGCGAGCCAGGTGAATAAATACTGGCCACGAACACAATTTCAATGATAATTCATCGAACCCTAGAAGAAGCATACTAGGAGAATAAGAAAACCACAGGGCGCAGAAGTCGCGAGATATTGAGGAGGAGGGAAACCAACTCCGTGTAAAAATGTTTGAGAGTAAATTAGGAGGGAAAAGAAATTCAATGTAACCGTACTCAGGAAAAAATAGAAGCTTTGGCTAAATGCCTACAAAGTCAATTCGGCAGCGATAAGATCACAATTTAAACGAGCAGGAGAAAGCCGGGAGGATAACCTCTTTAATAGATGAAGCCTACGATGTGAATTGTATCTTCAACTCTGCTCTAAAACGATTACTGAACCAAGCAAATACAAATAGACGATTTCATGTTCGCAATATGTATCTTCCAGAATGCGTAGTGAATAGCAACAATTGCCATCACCACGAAGAAAAAGAATTTTTTAATCCTGGTCAAAAAACAAGCCATTATTTTCTTATGCGATTTGTTCAAAATTAACGAAATCATGCTAAACAAAGACTGCAAACACATCTGGCGATCAATAAATTAATTCCCTAAATTCCAGTAAAGTTCAGAGTTGGACAATCAGCAGCGCAGAAGGTAAATAATCTAGATAGCTTGTTAAAGGGTATACAGAAGAGTAAGCACTTCGCCATGACAGCGTTCTTAGATGTCAAAAAGATGCAGGACAGGGTGTGGCACACTTAAATATCGTGCAAAATGTACAAGGTAAAAATCTCGTTTAAATAAACGAAATCAATCCAATGCATATTATCAAACAGGAAAAACCTATAGAATTCAAAGAGGGACGTTCAAAATTTAAATCCGCGAAAAGTATTATTGTGGGGGATTCCTTTTTTCACGCTATCTAATATCTACATAAGATACATGCTTAAAATGGAAGACATAAGTGATGCCACGATACTGCAATGCATGGATCGTACCGTCATATTAACCACTGACAAAACCCCGGTATCTGCACATCTTCTGCAATCTTTAAATTAATTAATTCTTTAAAATACCTTTTCCCATTTTTGTTATTTACTAGTGGTTATATACTAGTAGAAATTTCTTGATTGATCCACCTTACAAATAAATTTAAATCTTTGGTCTATAAAATTCGGTTCTTATGGAAGTGGTGTACCACTTAGGATAAGGCTTATTTCTTTAGTTGTAGCAATGAAACCATGAAAGGGGATTGAAGATGTTAATAGTTAGGCTATACAAGTTCTGGAGCGGGAGTGACGTCATTAAAACTTATTTCCACTGATCTGATATCAAAATTAGCTTACACGAAATGGAAGTAGTCAACCATCTTGTGGGTGGCGGCCATTTTGTGGGTAGGCCATTTCGTGGGTGGGCCATTTCGTGGGTGAGCCATTTCGTGGGTGGGCCATTTTGTGGATGGGGTCGGTCGTTTTGGGAATGGGGTAGTCGGCCATTTTGAGAGTGGACGGGCCGATGTAGTCGGCCATCTTGTGGGCGGCGGCCATTTTGGGGGTTGGGGGTAGTCGGCCATTTTGAGAGTGGGCGGCCATCGTGTGGCAGGAGTCAGCCAGCGATATTTGATGCGTAGGGTTTACTAATTTTCATTTTCATTTACAGGTTCAAAGAAGGTGAAATTCGTTCCGTTAGAATAAATTACGACGTCGCGTCGTGAAGTTAACCTAATATTTGCTAAATGAATTATGTGCAGTATTAATTCTAAAGATTAATATACTGTTAGCTTTGTGTTTATTTTGCATAATTATTTTGAGTAACTATTCAGTTAGAAGTAAGCAATGAGCCTGTTTTCTTTGGCAGTAGTTTAAGGTAGAGTAATAATCGAAGCGAGAACTTTGTCATCAGTAGTCAATTGAAATTGTGTAGTACATATATTTAGGCGACATATCTGGTCTTTTAAGCCCCCAGAGACTTGGCTCGTATTGCAATGGTTCTCAAATAATTTTAAAAATCTGGAGTACACTAAATGCAGTTGTTCTCTTTCAAGGAGTTTTAGATCCAGCACAGGCAATTTTCACCCGGCTATTTCTGTATCCGAGTTGGTAGCCTGTGATTTAATTCGATTTACTCACAAACCAAATAGCAGTGTGTACAAAATTTTAATACAATCGCTTTGGTAGAGATTGGAAAATTAAACTCTGACAATGATTTGAAAATGTGTAGAGCCGCTACATGTTTAATTTTTATATACAACTGTTTAGTATTTATTTTTTCCATCTTAAAGCTTGTGATGGTTCGCTCATTCATCTTTTGCCCAATTTAGTTTCTTGATAATCCTACATTACTTTTATTTAGATTTCAAGTGTTAACCAACAGTCTAGCTAACGACTTCTGCTCCTTTAAACGTGCTATTGAAACTCTATATATGTACCATAATCTGCGATCGGAACGAAATGTAATATGTTGTCCTATATTACGACTATGTTTGTCACTTAGGAAGAATCTTAGTTCGGTTCTAATATTTGCAGTTCCATTTGCGTTTCATATATCGATGTTTAGTGAAATATAAGATTTAGGATAGCATATCCTTGATGGTTGCTTCTGGTTTCTAAGATTGTCTCGTAGAAGAATTAGTGATGTAGAAATTTAAAAATCTAGATAGCAAAGAAATTGATATTTTATAAGTTAGTACAGTTGTCGTTATAGTGGTTCTTTGCCCCAATTCTACTGTAATCTAAAAATTAATTAATTCTTTAAAATTCCTTTTCCCATTTCTGTTATATACTAGTTGTTATATACTGGTAGAAATTTCTTGATTGATCCACCTTACAGATGAATTGAAATCTTTGGTCTATCAAATTCGTTTATTTTGGAAGTAGTGAACCACTTAGGATAAGGCTTAGTTCTCTAGTTGTAGCAATGAAACCATGAAAGGGGATTAAAGATGTTAGTAGTTATGCTATACCAGTTCTGGAGCGAGAGTGACTTAATCAAAACTTATTTCCACTGATCTGGTATGAAAATTAGCTTCCACGAAATGGGAGTAGTCGGCCATCTTGTGGGTGGCGGCTATTTTTTGGGTGAGACATTTCGTGGGTGGGCCATTTTGGGGGCAGGGTCGGTCATTTTAGGAGTGGGGTAGTCAGCCATTTTGAGAGTGGGTGGGCGGATGTAGTCGGCCATTTTGTAAATAGCCGTCATTTTGGGAGTTGCGGGTAGTCGGCCATTTTGAGAGTAGGCGGCCATCTTGTGGCAGGAGTCAGCCATTTTTTATGAGTGGTGGGAGCACTCAGCCATTATGTTGGTGGGCGGCTGCCATTTTATGGGTCAGCCATATTGTGAGTGGACCAGTTTGCGTGAGGGGTGGAGGAGTCAGCCATTTTGTGGTGGAGTCCGGCCATTTTGTGTAAGGGGAGGGAAGAGAGCCATTATGTGGATAGGCGGCGGCCATTTTATGGGTTAGCCATTTTGTAGGTCGGCCATTTTGTGATAGACCATTTTGTGGGTGGTTAGCGGCCATTTTATGGGTCAAACATTTTGTAGGTCGGCCATTTTGTGTACGGTCAGTTTGGATCACGGCGGCGCATGCGCAGGATTGAAAAAGTCGAACTTTGCGTGAATATCATCATGATGTAGGGATACAACATGTAAACCTTATTGTAGTAAAGGAGACGGACAAAAGCAATTAATTATTAGAGTCGGCCATTTTGGGGCGTTGCGGCAGGATTGAAGAAAATCGGACTTAACGTGACTTAACGTAAATATGTGTACCTTTTTGTAGTAAAGACAGTTAATTATTGATGTTTCATTTCTTATCAGTGTAGCAAGAAAATGTAGTGCGATTAGCATGAGAAAGTAATTTCTTATCGGATAGCTGATGTCCTCATTTCTTATCAGAGTAGCAAGAAATGTATTAAGGTTTTATAGTTAGTATGCGAAAGCATTTTCTTATCGGTCTAACAGGAAGTGAGTCAGGTTTATATATAATTGGTATGCAAAAGCCGATGTCCTCATTTCTTACCAGAGTAACAGGAAATACAGTGAGATTAGCATGCGAAAGCATTACCTTATCAGAGAAGAAATGAGTCAGATTCATATTAATTGGCATGCAAAAGCCGATGTCCTCATTTCCTATCAGAGTAGCAGGAAATGTATTGAGAATAGCATGCGAAATCATTTACTTATAAGACAGGAAATGAGTTAGATTTATAATTAGTACGTAAATGCTGACGTTCATATTTCTTATCAAACTGGAAGCAGGTCAGATTTATATATAATTGGCATGCAAAAGCTGACGTTTTCGTTTCTTATCAAGTTTACACGTTCTATTTGCGCAAGCCTTATATATATTCAAACATATTTTCAAACAGTAAAAATTGAATAGTCATAGCAGACATGTTTAGGTTAAAAATGGAACTATTGAAATTTGGACGTAGAGTAATTTGTGAATTCGAAGAGGGAGCTGTGTTCATGCTCAATAGAATTGGAGATAGTATTACGGAGGAGGATATTAAATTATTCAATAATGAGGATACGGAAAAATATGGTCTAGTGTTCTTGGGCACAAAGGATGCGGGAAAGGTGAATGCAGCACATATTCTCGAATTTAAATGGTTGCAATAATTTTAATGTAGTATTATTAGTATAAAATAGTCGAGTATTAATAGTTCTAATAGTAAAGTCAACAAGAACAATGCGGACGGTGTACGCAGTAGAAGGTTGGATGAAATTCTACTATAAGAGAAGTTCCGTTCAAATACTTTCGGGTCAATTTCGAACTTTAGAACAGGATGCAGAACACGAAGTTGTGTATGCGGAATAAATTTTGATTATACTACAGAAAAATGTTTAGAAATTGCAGCAAAATACAATATAGGTGTAACGATATGTGAAGATTATCTGGAAAGTAAACTACCGACGAAGAACTCATAGCAAAGCTGTGCGAAGGCGACCTGAAAAGATTTCTATGTGAGCTCAAGCCATATTTCAACAATAATCTTAATAATGATGATGAAGAGGGAGAAGAAGAAGAAGATTGTGATGTCAACAATGAACCAAAATTAATCAATAACATGTAATGATTTAAAAAACAAATGTAATAGGCTAATAAATAAAACACTTTATATGTATACAATTTTTTATATTATTTAATCATAGTACACGTCATGGCTAAACTATCTATTTAAGTAGAACAGATGCATCTCCCCAGGTAGATTTTGCAAATCTCATTCATTTTATGTAAATTCGATTTCCTTTACGTTTCAACGCCTTTTCCACCAGGTAGGCGTCATCGTGTGCGGTCTTCTGTAGTTCGTGTTCGTAGAATCCGCCGAGAATGGGTCGATCTTGCATATCAATCAGCTGATAGATTACAGGATTTGTTATTTGAACTTTCGAGACCTTGAATAGTTCGCTGGGTGAATTCGGCATATAGCCCTTATCAATACATTTTTATATTTACTAATTCTGACATCTCCGACTTTGTAGTGATTTTTTACGAATATCTTCAAATTGCCGTAGACATCGCCCAAGTTGGCCTTAGAAGTTACATTCTTAGGCTTCAGATCGATCTTACGATGTTTGCGGTTATTATAATTCTTCGTTATAATTGTAGAATGTAGGGATTTACCAGTCAAGTATAATTAAGAATCAAAACATTCTGTTTTTAGAAGTTTAATTCATTGTCAATTAATAAAGATACAACGTT
>JAHWXV010130972.1:0-10821 GCA_024586415.1 Phrixothrix hirtus | reverse complement strand
ACCCCCCCCCCCCTTCGCCATTGTGTGCTTGCCGACGCAACATGGTAAGTTCAGGAAATACACCATCTCCACCCTTAGGATCGCAAAACGTCATTGCCCCGTTATAGTTTAGTTACAAGAATAATTGTTGAATGGTAGTTTTTATTTACTGACAACTGAATTTAAAATTGTCCGCATAATTATAATTGCACAATATTGTATATCGTCGACTTTGATTAATATCAATTTATGACATTGCGGACTCTAGTGGGAAGTTGGTATTTATTTAGTACCTCCCAAGTATCTTACGCTTTGGAAGGTATTTACCTTCAAGGCATTTCTCGTGAAGATTCTTCTAAGCTTACCAGATTCTTGTGCCGAGGCATACGCTTGTAAGAGATTTAAATCGTATTTGAATCACTAGTATCACAATGAAGACACTATGTATTTCTTAATTTGTCGTTTTATATATTTCGGTTGTTGCCATGACAGCCCCTTCTTGCACTTTAATTTACCAATTGGAGACGCAAATTTTAAACTATGTCTTTCTCACTTACCCCTCACGTTGGGGTTTAATCCTTTCACAACCATTCTAGGAATTGATTTTATTGGACCATTGTTCTTGATTAGTAATAGATGTTCCTACTTTTAATTTCAAACTTTTATGGGCGTTCGTCGCAAGCAATTTTCTTGGAGCCGCAACCTGCGTATTTACTTAAATGACTACAAATCTTATTTTCTAGGTATAACTTTACTAAAATAAATTCCTGTTAAGGATTTACTTTATTTTTATATGTTGAAGGCAAATCATTTTGATATTTAAAATGAAGCGAAAACAACACTATGTTTAGAAGAAGTTAAAAGTGGAAAAAGAATCAAACATTCATTTTAAAAAACGGAACATAATAATCTACAAGGAACCTAATAGTTAAAGTATTAGAATAATGACCAATTCGCATTAGAATTCAATTGTTGAAGTAAAAAGCAGAAAAACAAAAGGATAATATTGTGAATCAAGCGGTTCATGATATCTGGATATGACAGCAAGTATATAAATCCTAATTGTAACTCTTTTTGAAGGCCGAGCTTAGAAGGCTGTTTGCAAGTTCTTTCTTTATATTTACTTACATACGTAATAAAATGCAATTTAGAATTTTATATTTACTTATAGAAACATTTTTATAACATTTGCTTATGTTATGTTAGTTTATAAATAGTAATGCAGTGACGTTTTAGGATGTAATTTAAAAACATTAACGATATACCTTTTAATTAACAGGCGATTCGGTTCTTTTAAGAAACCTACATAAACGCATAAATCTTAAATTAACAAAATTTATAATATTAAAATGAAGAACATTGCCTTTAATCTTAGAAGCCCTAATGCAAAAATCAAAAGTGTAAATATAGTGTCTTCCCAAAAACATGTCCCAATGCGATCAGAAACCAGACCAAAGAAATAAAAATAAATTAGTTAAGTCGCTTGTTACCATATTAATTCCAATTATTACCACCCTCTTATTATCATTGATTTAACTGGTTTACGGAAAGTTTGTCCCTCACAACTCGTTTCCAAAAAACATCTTTCCGCCATAATGTTTCCCTCCACAACCCGCTCTCCACACTCGTGCTTCACAACTCATCCACCCAGTTCGCTTCTATAACTCGCTTCTACCTGACTCGTCCCCCATAACTTGATCCTCTCAACTTGTTCTTCTGCACTTTTATTAACATAACTGAAAACATTGTGCTTTGGAATAATAACAAAATCGTCAATATCCATATGGTATATAGAGTTTAAATGCAGCGGGAAAAACTTAGTAATCATAAAATCCTCTAAAATGGTGATTTGATCAGTATACGATATAGAATATAAAATAAAATTTAAAAAATCTGATGTGAGATAACACACGACTTTCTCTTACGCACGTTCTTTTGTCAGCATATATGGATTTCGACGGTTTTCTCTGTCTGCTATATAATCAATTCGGATAACAAATACATTTGTTTTAAATAAATTGTTGCATGACGCAATGTTGCGTAATACTATTTAATTACTTTACTTTAATTAATTAATATTCAAATTATCTGAGATTGCTGTTATGTTATTGTTTCGGATATTATTATAATCTCGATTAATTTCGAACGGTAAACGGTGATTTATTTGTTGCGTCACGTTGTGCAATTTCTACTAATTAATAGCTTACTTTATACCAGATTTTATTGATTCATCCACTCAGTCTGGAGGAGCTGTCGATGGACCAAATATTATTTAAGTAATTCTTTAGTTTGAAAATAAATTAAAACTATACACTCGCGCGCGGCATTTATTTAACTCTTTCTTAAAGTTTGGTTTGTCTTTAATGAGGTCTTAATTATTATACTTCCGAAATCACTAATATAGCGAATACACGTGAATTCTCGGAATTCCATTAGATCGGGTTTCGCAATATTACTACGGTTTCACGAGAAATGTCACACAATGAGCGGTAGAAGAGGTCTGGATTTCAAATAGGTTACAGAAACAATACAATGTACTGTCAAACATCCCTGCTCATGTATATAGATGCGATGTTGCTAAAAAACCAAGGACGTTCGTGTTCGTGCTCTTTCTACGATTTGTTTGTTTATTGTTAGACAGACTTTTTTAAAATATCATATTGGCAAACGATACCTTTATATACACTTGCATACGCTCTTTCATATAATTAGTCAAAAATATATATAATATGAAAAATTTTTGTTCAGGCCACAACTCCTAGACTATTTTACCTATCACCATCAAAAAATTTGAACATAAGAAAATATGACTTAGGTAGTGCCCTCCGTTAAGACATCTTTTAGTAATCGTGGACGAACTGTCGAACAGACGCAACAGATAGGCCACCTTTAGATAAATCGAATCGACTAGTCTGTACTGATTTCATCTACATAATACTCAACCTCCTTTACCAATCACAACCAAAAGCTTTTCTACTTGAAAAACATCTCCTAATCGATCTGCATCAAATTGGAAAGCAATTAATTAAATTGTTTTTGAGTTATTGACAAAACGATCGCAGTTATTTTTTAAAAGTCCATCATATTAAAAAGAACGCCATAAAAAATATACTACTTTATATTGTCTAAAAATATTATATATTATCTTGGAAAATTTTTGTTCCAACCTCTATCGCAACAACGCCTTTCACGAATTGCTTTCGAAAGCTATTTCTCAATATGACAGGATCTCGCTTAGCTTTTGACCTCCAAATTTAATAAAAACAAATGGGCTGTTTTTTAAAAGTCAGTCGTGTTGGAAAACAGATTCAAAACAAATTATGCCACCATATACATTTAAATTTGTTCTTTCAATTTTGTAATTAAGAATATATAATATCTTGATAATTTTGTTTTACCACCCACCCCAACCAACCACCAACCAATCAATCAACCAATCAACCCACCAGCTACCCAATTAACCAACCAACCAGTCAATCAATCAACAAAAGTCTATCACCGATCACTCCGCTCTTTAAGTCCTAAGAACATCTTCTAGTTTATACTCACCAAATCTGAGAGCCATGCATCAGGTCCTTTTTCATTTTTCATTGACGAGATAAAGAGATAGGATAAGGGCGTTTACTATACATAGATAATTTATGACACGATTATCTAGCAATTCGCTCAATACCTTCAAACTGTTTATGAATGCTAATCCTTATGTAACGGGAATTTTCAATATTCCAAAGGTGTTCATTATGAACGATCAAAATTATCGCGTGTAAACAAACTCTCATAGAAAAAAATTATGTTCTTGATGGGCAAGATGCCATTCACAAAATCTACGTTGAATTGAATAAGTATTCGCTTGTACGTGTTGCGATCTTGTGTAGTAATATGGGTGTTGGTAGTCACCTCCAGTGCTTCGTCTGGGATTGGTTATTACAGTACCGGGAGCCAGATCATTTTCATGGCATCCGCGGAGTTCCATCTGTCATTTTCAAGCTCTTTATTTCGGGTTTTTACTGCGATTCCTCGTGATAATAGTTGAAGTCGAACTAATTGCAGACGTTTCTTGTTTCTATTTAGATACTTTAGCTTTTATGCTTAGCTGGTCATCGTTTCGCTGTATCTTGTTCTTGAATGATTTCAAGGTTGCTTTCTCTACTTTCACTATTTGTGTTGCTTCTCTTGTGTTTTATTTTTGGACCTTTTTTATTTACAATTAAATGCTTCCATATTGTAGGTAATCTTTGACTGTTGTCTCTTCTATTTAAGCTGTTGCCCTTTTTTCTATTTCTATCGCTTCTCTAATTATTTGTCTATTGTAATTTTCCATGTTACCAAAGTCCTCGCTAACATATTGCAGCCGTGACATTTTTACACCTATAAGGCCGAATAATGGTATACCTATCTACTTAAAATATTGAAAATATCTCTTGGTGTAAGGGGTGAAGTTTAGTCCCGTCCACTACACAGATTTACTCAAAAATCAGTTTTTTCAAATAGAACCACTAGATTTTTGTCACAATAAATTAGAAGAACTTTATAAGGCTTCAATTCATATAAGGTACTCCTATACCTATCTGTATTATCTGAGTTATGGACATGTTGCCATAGCAGGCTAAAATAATAATTACCATAAACAATTATGGCGTACTTTCTCGTTTATTTATCTCTAAACATTTTAGAATCCTTAAAGCAGGTTTTTGGTTTGGTTTTTATACGCGTATTCAAATGCTCGTTTGAAACGCGGTGAAAATAACTGATTGTATGTTAATAACTATATTTTTAAAGACTAATTTCATTATCTGATACCAAAATCAAATCAGATAATCGCAAATAATTTTCCAAAACTGAAATGCATAAACATCTAGAGGTTGTAAATACCCTTCAGCAATAACTGCCACTGCATTATCAGGGCATTAACCACTCTATGAATTCAGCAGAAAATATATTTTGTAGGATCCTTAAGTAAATACACATTTTTAAATCAGTTTTTAAAATCTTCTGTTGTTAATTTTCCACTTTTGGATACCGAGATATACACATTTTTTGATTTAAATAGTGATTGTTGCACTTATGGACCCAGATTACCTGTACTTCTTTTAACACTACAAATAGCGGCGAAAATTATTTACCTTTAGCAGATATAGTAGGATGTATATTATAGATGTGTTGTGGCAAATACTGATTGAAAAACGAAATCAACTTTATATGTCAAGCCTAATCCTGAACGTAGTTCTAAAATGAATATGTTTTGGTCAGAATTAAATATATTTTATAAGCTATACGTATGCATATAAGGCTGTACTATCGTACGTTAATGATCAACTACATATTTTTTGTAAAGCTAAAGTTTCTTCCTTTGCTGTTCTTATAGTAAATTTGGCTATTTTCCATGACACTATGCTAAATTTTTGCTTAAACAAAACTATACAACATTTGCAAAGCTTAAACGCCGATAAGTCTATTAACTTTTCGTTCGCTTATGCTTTGTCGCAAATTTAAATCATTCCTCGTTAGAAGCATTTGAAATTAACAAACGCAAAATTGTTCTATATGTATATGAGGTACGTCTACAAACAAAGTTCCGTTTAACAGGACAAAGAAAACAAGTGAAAAAATTTATTGTGAAAAATATTTAAACCTAACCTATTTTTCTACATAACTACCACAATCTTGTAGGCACAAATTTTTGCATTCCTTTTTCATAACAATCTGTCGCCAATGTTATCAATCAAATCGTCACATGTTCTTTGATCTCTCTATCATTGTTGAACCTTATGCTATGAAGGCTCGATTTCGGATCAAAAAAAACAGAAGTCATTAGGAACGAACTCCATGCTATATGGAGGTGGTTGAGTTGTTCACAGGTAACGTTTTCTAAGAGCTTTATCGTATTTTCAGTGTGGGAGCGGACAATGTTGTGAATCAAAACAATATCATTGGTAAGCGTTCCTTGCCGCTTATTCTGTATTGCACGACGCAATTTTCTAAGCATCTCGCATTAAACATTTGTATTGACTGCTTCGCTTCGCGGTAAAATTTCACCAGCAGAATACCGTGTCTGTCCCAAAACATTGTGTACATGACTTTTCGATTTGTCAAAATTGACGTGGCTTTTGTTCTTGTTGGTGATGAAGTGTGCTTTCGCTACTTCGATTGTCGTTTTGATTTAAAGGTTTCATAAGCTCTCCACGTCGAATCTCCAGTCACTATACTGCTAAGAAAGTCATCACCTTTACCGTCGTAACGTGTCAAAAGCTCAAGTGCACTTCCCTGGCGTTTCTTTTTGTGTTCCTCACTAAGATTTTTTGGCACCAAACGAACACAAAGTTTAGGAAAACTCAGTTTTGCATAAACAATTTCGTGAAGAAGTGATCTTGAAATTTTGGGAAATCCCATAGAGAGACCAGGAATTGTAAGTCTACGGTTTGCTTTAATCTTTTCGTCAACTGCACGTATCAGTTGATTACTAATTAAAGATGGACGCCCGCTCCGTTCGTCATCGTGCACATTATCACGTCTTTATTTGAATTATCTAACCAATCTCCATATTATTGAATCACGCATCACAATTTGTCCGTATACCTCATAGATCTGTTGATGAATGTGGACTGGTTTAATATTCTTGGCAGTGAGGAACCTAATTACAGACCTAATCTCACAAATGGCGAGATTTTCAATTAACTTCGCCATTTAAAACAAGCACAGTGAATCGTACACAACACTCATCTAACCGGTAATGGCCAAATTGTTCTCAACTGGCCAAGGCAAATACCGCATATGCGCGAAACTGCATTCGCAGCGCTACAGCGCGGGCGGCAGGAAATACAAACGGAATTTAGTTTGTAGACATACCTTACAGTTCAGCACATTTTACTAGTCTTATTTAGTAATAAAAGGAAATTAGAAAAATATTTTAAAAACACGCTTTTATTTCGAAATGATCTAAAAGGAATTAAATAATTTTTTCTGCTATCCGGGAACATTCGAATTTTTTATCACTAAATATAAAAGCATCAGGCATTATGAAATATTTTATGGGCGCCCCGCGCTTTCATTTTTAGTCATAAAAAATTTCAATGTTCTCTAGTAGCAAAAAAAATTATTTTATTTTTTTAGACCATTTCGAAATAAAAGCATGTTTAAAAATTTTTGTTTTTTTTATTTTTATTTAACTCTTTTAAGTCCTTAGAAAATGTTTTAATCCATTTTTAAACTCATAGAAATTTTACTGGTATTCTTTTGTAAGAGGGAAAGTATGTTTTCTTCATTTTACGTAAATTATTTAAAGTTTTGGACTCATATTGATTAGTTAACGAAGTTGACTTCATGCAATATTTCTCATTTAAAGCTATTTATTGTAATCGGAGTGTGAAAAACCTTTATTTAAAGTATTAAAAAGTTTATTAAAAACATAATTTGTTTATTCCCAAAGGAATCGAACTTCTAGACTAATGAATTCTTCAAATCCCAATACCTTATCAATTGAGCTATTTAATTTTTTTTAAATTTGATTTTTCAAATGGCACAGGCGTATATTTAAAGTATTAAATTATTGTAATAGTATTTAAAAAAAAATTTAAATTTCTATAGGAATTTAAACCTTCAAACCCAAGAATCCCTAAAAATCTCAGTGCATTGCCTATTTTCCCATTTCGACGCTATGCCATCACAATATTGTTTGGTTGCTGTGGTGTGACGTGGCAAAATGTGTATTTGAATGAAACACATGCAAACAATACAGTGTGTTAACACATATATACAAAGAATATTCTATGTGAGCACATACAAACAAAGCCAATTTGCGTCGCCTGTGACAATTTGGTTTAAAAAATCATCACTCTCCTCACTGTACTGCTCAAGAAAAATCAATGCACTGACTACACGTTTGATCTTGTGCACCTCAGTCAAAAGTTTCGGTACCCATCGTGAGCACAACTTTCGATAACTTAAGCGTTTGGTCACAACTTCATAGATAATACTTCTGGAAACTTGAGGAAACTCATTAGATAACGATGAAATCATTAAGCGTCTGTTGTCTTTCACTTTTTCGTCAACTTACTCAACCAAATCTTCAGCAATGACAGAAGGTCGACCACTTCCTTCCTGACCATGAACATTCGTGCGACCATCTTTAAAAGATCTAATCCATTTCCGTACCATTCCTTCACTCATAATGTTATCTCCATACACTTCACCGATTTAATGCCTTTAACACTAAGAACACGAATCACAGTGCGTACTTCACAGTCGGCAGGATTCTCGACTGACGGAGGCAAACGTAAACACGGTCTAACCTTTCTGTAATGATATGTCTGAGTTGTCAACAGATGTAGGTACACAGCGCGTAAGCGTAGAAAGCCGCCGCAGCGCTCACGGTGGTAGAATTTCAAAACAGTACTTACTTAAAAAACACACCTAGTACTTATATTGTAAAAATAGAAATAATTCGCTTAGACTAAATTAAATTTCAATGGTATAAATTGTAGAAAATAAATCACTAATACTCCTGTAAATTTGGCAATTCCTTGTACGGATTTATTTACTAAAGACTGCCTAAAAATAGGCCAAGTTTAAATATTTATACATTTGTAAACATAGAATTTCTATTCAAGAACTTCGTATATGAAACTACCCGCAAACTAAGTAAATCCCGTTTAGTCAATGCCACACATAAATACTTTACTAATAAGTATTAAATTATTTGTAAAATAAATGGATTTTAAAGTTTTTTATTAAAATTTGTCTTGATCGTAATTTTAGATTCTTCGAGATTCTGATTATTTTGATAACTGTCGATTTGTTTAATTTAATTATTAAATTCGTACTTTCAGCGATCATAAATTAACTTATAACTTTAAAAGCTGCGAATTCTTTATGATGTTTCGGAATACATATTTGTTACGATTTTATTTATTGGAACGATCCTTATTAACAATTGTTACCTTTGGCGTTGTTGAATTAGAGAAGCTAGATCACTATTACTTACACTTCTGTCACTAACATTAAGAGTTCAACTATTATTCAGGAATAGACCCCGTTTTTAGCTTTCCGTGTCTTTTATCAACTTTTTTGTTGTAAAGATTTCTACTACCCCCTTTGAAGTTGACCAATCGTCTTTGCGTATGTTGAAATTCTTGCTTTGTAATTTCTGTAGTCATTTCCATGAAGTATTAAGATTTTAAAAGTATTGTTTTTGGATCTTACCTAACTATTATGTTGCTATGAATAGGTTACTAATTCTAAAACAAACTTATTACTAATAATTTGAAAAAACGCAAGTGAATCATGACTTTTGGTTTAGCTTGTGTTTTCATGATAAAAACGTTTTAATTTTAAATTAGTTTAATTTTAACTTAATTGAATTAAGAGGTTTTGGCATAGAAGACTATGCAAAATTTCAGCTCAATTGAACATCGGAAAGTGTCTAAAAATCTATTAAAGATTTTACCCATACAATCAGAGCGATTTAAATACAAGAATTTATGAATTAATGTATGTTTTTTATGATAGATTAATGTATTGTTATCGAAGGTAAACAACTATGCAAAATTTGAGCTAAATTGGATATCAGGAAATTTGCCAAAAATCGATTAAAAATTTGACCCATACCGACAGAGCGAGTTAAATAAAAGCAACAAAAGCATTAACTGAAATTAATTAATTTGTTTTTATAAATTATTCATGTATTGCCACCTAAGATAGATGAGTATGCAAAATTTCCGCTCAATTGGAAATCAGAAAGTGGGCGACAAATCGATTACAAGATTTGGCCCATACGGACAGAGTGAGTTTAATAAAAGCATGTAAAAATGCCACTCAGGCAATTCTAAGAACAAAAGCATGCGTTCAAAACGACTTAATTTTTGAGGTAGGGCGCTTTAAAGATTATAATTTTTTATTTTTGTGACGATAATAACTTGGAAACAAATGACGATATTTGAATAAATTTGGTACAGGTGTGTGCATAAGTTACCTTTTTCTGAAAATTCCATAAAGCTTTTTAATGAAAACTAGAAGGTAGGGTAATAAAAAGAGCGTGAGGTGTTTTAACCCCATCTTTATGGAAATATAAACATTATATTGGAATACTAGATTTCAAAAATTCAACATTTTTAAAGGAATTTTAATTTGATTTACCAACTTTTGATTGAATCAATCGTTTAGGAGCTATCTCTTTAAAAGACGTACTTTTTAAACAAGTTTGTGTTGTATTTTTATGATTTAAGAACAAGTAATGAAGATTCGAAAAATTAAAAAAAAATTGAAAATGTCCGCTGCCGGTCAGTATACATCATTCAGTTTCTTTGTTTACTGACCCACGTACTCGCTGAAAAACTCCGAGTGTTGTTCTATGCTGCAACCTTGAACTGTGCGTTCTCTCAAACCTTCCAAGCCTCATACTGAGGATGCCTAACAACAGACGTAGGTGACTCCATAAAAAGAAATCCATCTGATTCCAATCCGACGATTGAGGAGTTCTTCCGACAGGATCCCGCCAACCGATCCACTATCCTGGATAAATTCGGTTAAGGTGCGTTTGGGTTATACGGCTAAAATATTTTGCAACTCCATCATACAAAAACTACGTAATTTCACGAAGATTCAATGAAACTTCTTGTAACGTGTAACTGAAATTGAGGCCAAAATCCCCTTTCTGTTTTCCCTAATTAATTCTTTTTCATATAAAACGTAATTTTGGTTCAGTACAATTTAATTTGCACGTTAAAAAATTTAATTTTTCCGAACATTTTTATGTAATACTTTATGTCCGCACCCGGTATATTTGTATATTAATATTATTAGTTTTCTTAATTAAGTTTTGAACGACGTAAAACGCCCTGTAGATTG
>JAHWXV010130965.1:0-11487 GCA_024586415.1 Phrixothrix hirtus | reverse complement strand
GATAATTTTTGATACTTCGGAGTACATAAAAAGTACATATTTTGGAAGAAAGTGGTACATATTTACATAATAAATTGCCTGTGTATGAGTATGGACGCTGAAAGTACAGCAAACTAAACATTAAATGTGTAAAAAAAACTATTTTCAGCTAAAATTTAGTAAAAGCCAATTTATTTTTAGATATTGCTTTTTAACTGAACAATGCAGATTTTAATTATCATAATTCTATGTCCTAACATATATGTGCCATGCTTTAACAACTTGGTCTCAGTTCTTTTGTTATCAATAGCTGTATGCATTACCAATATCAGATTAATATACTTGGCTGTGTAGCCACTATGGTCCTATATAGTATTCTAAAATGCACAGTATGTTATAGGGGTCAGCCTAGTGCTGTCAATTACAGGGTCCATATTCGATACATATTTTGGGTTTTATTACATATTTTTTGCTTCATTAAATAGTACTACATATTATTACATAATTTTTCAGTATGTTACATAAATGACATTAGAGAAGACAATCTTATTTTTTAAAATCAACTGTATTATGTCAAAACATGTAGTGCCCATAGTTGCTACTCACATAAACTAACATGCCCCCTTTGCCCTCTCTTCTTTTCAACTGATTACACTTAATTGCGCATGTTAATAGCACACTGGATTATTTAGGACATAATTATTATGTGTGACATACATGTATGAATTAATGTATTGATATATGTTATAGAATATACAGTGAGCAACACTATTAATTTTTGAAAAAAATGCTTGGATATGTCGATATAGTTTTTTTAGATAGCTCCATGTTAGAAATATTTATTTGTTTGTTTGTACATATCTGTGACAACCTTGCTGTTTAAATTTCAAAGTGTTTCTCTGCACTTCAAATTATTTTAATGTTCTTTATAAAATTACAGCCTGATAAAAATTAACTAACAAAATGTTGCTTGTGTAAATTTTAATAAATGCCAGTTCTAATTCAGTAAAAATGAATATTAAATTTACCAATTTTTTTGTTTGAATTAATCTTTCTTTTTTCTCTGTTTGGAAACAAAATTGAGTGCTAATGCTAAAATGACAATCTCACTACTAAGCAAATTAAAGTGGCACAATACTTTTTGAAAAAATTGTTTTTCTTTATTTAACAACTCAACATTGATTAAATAAATAATACCAATTACTCCCTGCAAAACATACTTTGGTATTTAAAATTAATTAAAATCTGTAACGTTTCAATTTCTTTTCATTTATAGTTGTATAATATTTGTAACTTTGAGATTAAGTTTGTCCAGCAAATATTGTAAATGGTAATTTGTAAGCGTACTGCTAACATTTTCTTAAAATTCCATTCATAACAAAGTAATGCTTCTATCAAATAATTGCCATCACTAAATAATTTATTACTCCCCTTTGTTTTGAAACAGATTATAGCAAATTTTATCAACATTGGTATAGCTGTTTCAGAAATGTAATCGTTTCTAGATGTTACATGTGAACTTTGCATCTTTAAACGAGTCTGCCAAACTTCATCAAACTTGCAAGTCAGACTTTAAATAAAAATATGTTTAAAAGAAATGGCGAGATTGCCACAGTCACAGACATGTGCAAACAAATAAAAGAGTATCTCTAAAATGGAATTACTTAAAAAATGAAACTGACACATTCAAGCATTTTTTTCTGAAATTAATGGTGTTGCTTATATTTTGGTACTTTCAGATTTTGTCTGCTCATTGTATATAAATTTTTACAATATATACAGATTGGCTTATAATGTTGTACATATTGCGGTTTAATGTGTTGGAAAGGAAAGGTGTATATAATACATTAAAAAGATACAGTTAGCTGTTGGAGAGGTAACGATGCCGTAATAAAAGCAAAGCATTCAATAAACAAGCATGTGTCAAATTTACTCCTGTCATGTTAATTATTTTGCAATAACTTGCACCATTTTAGCTGTTTTGTAAAGACTAATTTATAATTCGGAAAAAATTTAATACAAGATAAAGTTTGACCGACACCAAATTCATTCGATAATTGCCTGCTATTATGTTATCACTTCCCTTTCAGCAAGTAATCATATCTTTCTTCCCTATTTAGATTTTGAAATGCAGTAGTCTACAGTCTAATAGTTCCACTTTGTTAATGGGGGTTTCGTAAACTATGCTTTTAATTTTACCCCAAAGATATAAATCTATTGGAGTCAGATTTGGCGATCTTGGAGGCCATTGTCATTATATTGGACCATGCCCCCCCCCCCCATTCACCTTCTTTCAAAGATCTGGTTTAGCAATTCTATTACCATATTGAAAATATGAGCCAGCGTCCCATCCATTTTGTACCAACAGCTATTTAAGCAGAAGATCTTCTATGAAATCTACTACAACTGTTCTTAAAATTTCCAAATGTCTGTTAGAATTTAGATGATTGTCCATAAACTAAATAGAAAATGCTATTGTCCATTAAGAGGCCAAATATGTTAAAACTAAATCTATATTGAAGTCCCCTTCCTTTAATGAAATCTGGATTTTACTTACCCCAAAAATGACAGTTCATATGGTTGAATATGCCTTCTTCGCAAAATTTGGTTTTATCAGTTCAAATTATCTTTTGTAAAAAGTGAGCATCTTCTTTAATATAATTTAAAATAGATCTGCAGAAATTTATTCTGTGCATAGCTTCAGGTTCGGCAGCATGTACTTTATCAAATTTGAAGTTGTGCGTTTTGTGTTTTTTAATATTCTTTGAATGGATGCATGAGTTACTTCTATTTCACTTTCAACATTGCGAATAGAAGAATGAAGATGAGCCTTCAAGTAAGCTATTGTATAAATTTCCATAGTTTTATTTTCAGTTCCATGTTTTAAAGTTGTAATTAGTGCATTAATGCTCCCAAAATTTAAAAAAATTGTTTGATATCTTCTAAATATTTTTTCAGAATAGGAAGTAAATGTGGATACCTTTCATTAAAAATATCGCAGGTTCTGCTAATAATTTCGCCACATTCTGCATATATAAAAAATAAATTTAAAATATCACTATTTAAATATGTTTTATTGTTTTCCATTTTTAAAAACTATTCTAAACACTTAAAATAATGAAGTGTCACTAAATTCACTAGTTGTGACAATTAAAGTTAATCTTTAGATTTGCAACTGACATGAAAGAATTTGTTTTTAATTGCTACTTGATCAAAAATTACTATCATATCAATTCATTTCCTGAATATAATATTCTTTCTTGAGTAACTCAAAAACTATTGCACTTAGGTATAATGACACTTTATATGGATTGAAAGAGAATTTAATTCTTTGTCAATCATGATAATAAAAACATACAAGTGCCATTTCAAAAAAATTAACTTTTTAACATTTTTCTGATAGTTGTAAAGGGATCTCATTATCTTTCCCCCTGCAAAGGATTTTTTAAATAAGCAATTATGCTGTGACATATCATATTGTCATGTAGTTGTTCATTAAAAGTTTCATAATTGTGGCATTTTTTAGTTTAAAAATATTCAGTTTTATTGAACCCACTATTTTGGTCTCTAAGAAACAAAAATAACATTTTCTCGAAAACAGCAAAAATAGTTGAATATTTTTTAGATAAAAAGTACATTAAATTTGATGTAGAATTAGAATATGAAATAAAAATCTATGAGTTCCATTTAAAATAATGAAGTTAGAGACAATTTCTGGTATTACTAGAAGTGCCGCCATCTTGAAAATATTTTAATGGGTGGAACAGGTAACATAAGATAATTTCCTAGAGCTTGATTTAAATTTGTTTATTAGTTTTCTAAATACTTCTAATGGGCTGTTCAGTTTGAGATACTCTGTATAACAATTGAATTTCTTGCCAAGGCAAGAACTCTTGTTTAAACTATTTTTCAAAAAGAACCTTTTCAAAAATGTTCTTTTAGTTCTTTTATTTAGTCAATAAATGAGTTGGTTATAAAGCTTAATCTTACTTTACAAATTGATGCTATAACAATATTTTTTTGTTTTTTGAATGTTTCTGTCTTATCTTTGAATTGTGGTCATTTCATTGGTATACTTTCTACTTCAAATCAATACATCTTTTTTATCCTTCTATTTTTGTGTTTTATAAATACAGTGCTGTTTTCTGCAGCAACAAATTCTACAAATTTATTTTATTTGATGTAACTTCTCTCATAATGTACAACCTTTATCAAGCAAATTCTGTATAAGATTTAAAACCACAATTGATAGAATGAAGTGCCTTCTTGTCTTTCTTTAGGTATCACAATAAATCTTATATTCATAAGTAAACGCATCTTGTAAACATTTTATTCCTAATTTATGATTTTTATTAAATAATCAGCATCATGAAAAATATGAATACTTTATGACCTATAGAGCAAAGTTTTCTTATAATTTTTTTCAAAATTAATTTTTAAATTTTAGAAATTTAAATGGTATAATTTACTCTAAATACAATACTGCCTACTAAATAAACAGAATTATGAATTGAACTATGAGGACCTAAGGAAATCCATAAGAGGATTCAGTTTGTGTAATTTATCACTAGAAGGTACTGTATCATCATAAAACGTAAAATTTTTAACAGTTGGAATCTATTAAGTTATATTACTGTTTTTATATAACTAATTGGAGGAGGATATATCTGTTTATATAATGATTTCTAAGATCTTTTCTATTTATTTTTTATTTTTATTATACCACTATTTTAATTAAAATGTGGAAAAGGTTTCTTTGCACTATTATACATATCCATTCATTTATACAACCTACAAAATACACATTTTATAATTATCTGAATTTAACAAAGTACTCTGTTACTTGCCATTAAATTCAAAATATTATTAATGGTTTCAAAATCTGTCAATAAACATTATTATTATTATTATAATAATAATTTGCATATAATTCAGGTTTAAAGCCAAGGTTTGCTTGAAAGAAATCAAAGAAATTCTTTAAATGTTCATAATTGATTATATTCAATTATATATTTGCTACATCATTGATATTTTCATTATCTGAATTTAACCAATTTTTTAAATTTAAAGTTAATTTCTCAATTGTACGTTCAATACCTGAAGATGTAGAAGGCTCTGATAAAATATCAAATTGATTCATTAATACAAATACTGTTTGATTTTTATCTTAGAGGCAATTCAGAGCTATCTGATGTCTTTAAATTAGGAATTTATTCCCAAATGATTTTCATCCCCACAGTGGGAATTTCCCTCATTAGACAAATTTCACTTAACGAAGTTTTTAACCTTTATTATTCTGCTTCCTACAACTGCATTGTAGCTTCATTGTAACATAACTGCTGTTATAATACAAAATTTGCACTACATGAGTAAGGTGTAACCTAATGGACTTGTACAACTGTGGAACTGGGTATATTTTATATAGCCATATAAAAAATCATAGCATCTTTTGGATTTCTAAATACATTTTTTTTATTACATATAACATAATTAATACGTTTCTTAAATTTAAATTTGAGAAAAAGTATGCAACTACATTAACTTCATATTTTTCTTGTATAGTGGCACTTTACGTATAAAACAAAACTTCTGGAAATATCAGGCAAAATTTGACTTTGGCCATATATTTTAAAAAAGAGGTGTTCTATATTTATTACTATCACAATATAACAAATAGGTACTAAAGTGTCCACTATTGTAAAAAATTAAGGATTACATATTTTAAATTAAACGATAACTTTAAAATTATTGAATGAGACAAATAATTACATCTATAATATCCCTTTTGTAGTGCATGATTACTTTTAGTTGTAGTTACATACATTTTTAGTTTATTTTAGTTTTATTTACTTTATTATTTGTAGGAAAAAGGAATTATTTTGGCTTAAATGTGTTTGTAATTTTAGCTGGTTAAAAAGAACCTAGATGATGGACCAGAAGCTGATCATCTTTTATTAGAGGTATTAGTTTAATTTTATAAATATATATTAAATTATCATATGGATATTTTTCAGCACCCAAGTGTTTTAAAAATTGAACACTGACAATTTTTAATTCAATTTTATATTGCAGATACAATCAGCTCAAGGAGAAAGTGGTACACCCGTACATACAATTCAAACGATAACAGAAGGAGGTGCACAAGGTGAAGTAGTAGATTTAAATTCTGTAACCGAAGCAACTTTAAATTCAGAAGGACAAATTATTTTAACTGGTGAAGATGGACACGGTAACTACCTTGTTATTTGTTTACTGTTTCTTCCATCTGTGTAGCTTGCGTAATTTCTAAATATAATAATATTAATGGTGTGTTTTTTTATTATATTATTTAAATGAAAAAACTAATTTTGTTTTCTAAATTAATGATAGTTGAATATCACAATTTTTAATTTCTGTTGATTAGAGATATGCAAAAAATTTCCATCATTTTTGGAGCAACTTTGTTTAATAATATATGATGACTGATACAAGAGATCAAATTTGTGTGACATATTTTGTATAGTTGTCATTTAAACTGACTCTATTTTAAGTTTGATATTCATAAACATTTCTATCTATTTAATGCACAGCCACTTTTTATTTGGTTGGCTCTTAAAGTTTATTTAAAATTGAGTTAATACATAACTCATCTGTAAATAAAAACTTCATAAAATTATTAGTAAATACTTACATATATTGTGATATCTATATTTTCATAGTTCTTATAGTTAGATTTATTTAAACCTTTAACATATTTTATACAATTATGTCCATACATTTAAAAGAATTTTATTTTGACATGTACTGTATGTTATAACTAATGTAATAAAATGCAAATAGAGTCAGACAGTGCTATCATATCTATTTTATGACATCTGCACTAACTTAGTCCATACTATCAATTAAAATATTTATTTACTAGCAAAAAGTTGAACTAAAAACAAAACCAGAAAAAATTAGTTCGTATAATTATTCAAATTTCAGTTCAGCGAATCGTTTTCACCGAGTAAACAATCATTTAGTGTTTCATTTTGTTAACAATAGAGGCTTGAAACATTGAACAGAAAATGATAACCTGAAATGAAAACAAATTCAGTTAAAATCTCTCTTTGCCATCTTTCAACTAAATATGTTTGGATTATGTTCACCACCATTTTGAATTAGTCACATAGCATCTGCTATTTTTTGTTTTGAACTAACCACATCAATTAATCATTCATTTAACTACAAAATTATCAATAAAAAAATTATTTTAAACCAAACTTTGAATTGCTTCTTCAAAATTCTAATATATAGTTCGAGTATACAATAACTGGGAAGTCTTCAGAATGATGTTCAAATTTTCTCAACTTTGTTTAGTAATGTTAGACAGTCATTGTTTAATTAATTTTACTCTAAAGTTACAGCCACATTAGAAGAGAGTTTATAAAACTAATCACTCGTGTGTTTTGCTAGTCATCTAAATAAAACAAACAATACAAAAGAGCACTTTTGTATTGTTTGCGTTACTTAGACAATTAGTAAAAAAGCTGCCACATTAGAAAGCAGGTAGCATATAATAGGATGCACTGGACTGGCTTAACCAACTGAGTAATGATACAGTTTAAGAAGCATTTATCGATGTCCTATATGAGAAATTTGTTAAACCAAGTATAGTCAAAATTTGCTCAAAATCAATATAAAAAGAATGCCATGCCTTTGTGTTCCAAGTCTGTTATGGACCTCTGCAATACTCAAAGGTGAAAGTATTGAGGGTATATCAGGTACAACAAAAATGCAAGACGCAATCCAAATGCTGCAGAGTAGCCAAAATTTAGCTTTTACTCTTCCTAAAAAAAAGATTACTTAAGTAATTAAGCAATCCATTACATATTGCGTACAAGGACAAATGTTCAATTCTTATGTAAAGATGCAAAATAAAACATTAAATGTATATAACATAACTTTATTAGGCTGCCAAATAGTCTTTAAAAAAAGCATAATAAATTATAACTTAAAGCTATAACAAATTTAAAGGATACAAATCATTGATAACCTCTGGCATGAATATTAAAACATAGTTGAAAGATCACAATCATATCAATAAAGCATATCTGACATAAAAATGTAAAAAATACTTATGAAAATTGGTTTCATCTGTTGTCATTGCAATCAAGAGAAGGATGGAAAAAAGTATAAACCGTTTCTACAACTCTTGGATGCAAAATCACGGTTTTGAATTACCCCTAAAGTATAATAAATTATTCAAAAAAGTTTGATAAACAATTGGAAATTATAAAACAGAAAGCAATTGATTAAAATAAATTTACTTAACAATAACATACAAAATTTAATTAATTAGGGAAATACAAAATTTAGCAACTTGAATAAATTAATTAGGATAACCAAACATAATAACAGTCATTTAAATCTTTGATTGAAATTAAAGCTTTGAAGCAATATTTAAGTAATCTATGACTCGAAGATTATAACAAATACTCTGAACTGAATCTAAAGTGAGGAAATAGTAGTGAAGGTAAAAATACAAAATTACTAAAATTGAAAGATTTTTTTTAAAATTTATTTACTGTAGTATACAAAGAAAAGTAATAAATTAAAAAAAAAGGGCCAACAGGCAACTGACAGACATTAACCAGTGCTTATTGATGAGGACAACCACGATCAGTTAATGTTTCAACAGTGACATTGCTAGACATAGATACAAATTTCAGAGTACCCATATGACTCTGTTGGGATTAAGGTGGAAGCTTTCTTAATAGTCATTAGGGTCTAACAACATGGTTATTATCAATGACATCCTTACATCCTCAAACTAGAAAAAAAGCTTATCTTAAGAGACGGGTTTTAAATTCAAAATAATCAAAAATTCAACATGAAATATTTTTATTTAGTAGACTTTTATTCGAAACTGTACATCTATGTAACCTGAGCAAGGTGCAATATACTTTAACCAACCTTCAAAGTAAAACATTTACACATATTTAAGAGTAATTTACTTAATGAAATAAATCAGCACCCCACAAAAGTTGCAGCACCGAAATTAAAAATATGTATGCTTTATATCTCAATAAACCCGTACATACAAACAAATCAAAATAAAAGGTTAGAAGAATATCGAAAGTAAACTATGTTTAAGAAACATTATATCAAAATGTAATGAAAATAAAAATACAAAATAGTATGAGATTATACAAAAACCCAATTATAATGTTACAAGGCATGTATGAGTGATTGCTTGTATAAACCCACTTTCAATGTTACCATAGCCTAAACATCTTAATTATTAGGTTGTCATGATCATCTGACCTGGTTCTAACAGCTCATGAATAATCTTTTCTGTTTTCATGGTGAAACACGCATTAGTATTCATCCGTAAGTTACGTATATATAGAAAATTAATCTCCAGAAGACTTATTTGTACTTATTAAGGATTTTCAACAATGTGATAATATATTTTTCATTGTTCCAAATATTCACCATTACACGAAAGCATCAAGTAATATTTAGCTTTTTTGTCTGTTCAACATTTTTGTTTATTAAACCTAATGCATGTTATTAACTAGCATTTGAGCCATTTTATATCTACCAGTTGATGTGAGTATATAGTTAGCCTAACGTAGGTACCAAAAATAACTAGAGTGGCAACATGAATCGCTAGTGGGATTAATAGTTTAGAAGACTTCAAATCGCTCCTGATTAGAGATTGAACATGCAGAAATGATACTTCCATATCATCAAAACTTTAAATTGTATGCCAACACACTTAAGTTTCACAAATGTTTCTAATACTTTCATTCAAGTTGAACATACATTTTGTGGGGTTAATGTAAAAAGTGAATAAGTCAATTTTTATTGACCATGTCGCCATATAATTAAAATAAATATGGTTGTGAGGGTTTTTACTTTAGATGTATAAATACAGATTTGCTTTGAAATAACTGCAGAAATTTTAACAAAGTCTCATACATTTACAAAAAATAATTAAAACATTAAACAGATTTAATTTGAGCACAATCAAATCTAAAAAATGCTGTCAAAACTATTTTAGTACTTATAATATGCAATATATAGTCAGAAGTTTCATGAAAATTTGTGTCTTCCTCATTTTACAGGTAATTGCAGTTGAATGTGTCTAGCACCGGTGTATTGAACATTTAGCATAAATGAAATTGATAAAAAAACTCTGGTTTTATTAAATTATATTTGGTTGTGTATTTTTTCAAACAATGTTTTATTATTCAGTTGCTTACTGTACATATACTTTTTAATTTTTTTTGTGGAAATAAAATTTATCAAAAAATGGTAAAAACTTTGTTATTAAGACTGCTTGCATGGGAAAATGCGGTTTATTTCATCGTTAATTTGTTTTTCTTTTCATTGTTTATGAATTAAAAGCCTTATTGAAAAAATAAAAATACATCCTTTGGAATGCCTTTTTGTACCTTGTATAAAAGTTTGAGAAAAATTGAATAATAAATTACTAACTTTTCAACTTTACATACATAATTTGAAATTATGTATTACTCAATTTTTTTCAAACTTTCACAGAAGGTACAAAAAAGTATCCTAAAGGCATTTGTATTTTTATTTTTTCAAAAAGGTTGTTATTTCGGAAATACTAAAAAGCAAAATAAATGCGTAAATAGCTGGCAGTTTCTCTTGACCAGTAATACAACCTTTTAGATTTGGTTAGTGTATTTTAAATGAAAAGTAAGATTTTAATATTACTTTGTCTTACATATATGAAATATAGTATAAAGTCATATTTTCGGTCAAAATTTTTGATGTCCAGTTTTTAGCGGAAATACACGTTTTCAGGTCTCCTGAGTCCGAAAAATATGTTTTTAGAAATTGGTCTGTGTGTGTGTGTGTGTGTGTGGGTGTGCGTGTGCGTGTGCATGTGCGTTGCGTGCGTGCGTGCGTGCGTGCGTGCGGGCGTGCTTGTGTGTGTGTGTGTGTGTGTGTGTACATAGTTGTCAAAATATCTCAAAAACGAAACGTCGTAGAAAAGTGAAATTTTATATATAAATTTATTCCTGCCTTGGCATTTTCCTGTAAGAATTTCGTTAAAATCTAATGACCGGAAGTGCCACTTTATTCTTGTGATTTTTAGGTTTTTTGCAATTTTTTGAAAACGGCTTAACGATTTTTTTAAAACTCACTACGTTTCTAGCGCCTGTAATGCTATATTACATGAACTAGTTAGTTTCTCTGAGAAAATTCGTTGAAGTGAGTTATTGAGAAAAATCTCAAGAGTTAAGCAACGTTTTGTCTGGCGAGTAACTTGGATGGATGACTGTTCCAATTATCATCCTCAAAATAAAAATAAATTAATATTTTAATGATTTGTGTGCATTATTTACATACTTCATTATGTTTTATTAAAATCTATAAATTGTTTTTGCTTTAAATGAGCTCAAAATTTAATAATAAAGCTCTTGGTACATGTATAAAGAAAATTATGAATGGATGAATTATTTATGCTTTTAAATTAATTTTAAAGTTTACAATTTGGGTGTATAGGAAAGT
>JAHWXV010130940.1:0-18245 GCA_024586415.1 Phrixothrix hirtus | reverse complement strand
TTTACTCAAACATTAATCCTTCCATTTTAAATTCATCTTTCATGCAATACCATTTCTTCTAATAAAAGCTTCATTCTTTATTCTTAATAAGTTCAATTTAGAACTAAAGTTTTTCGTTTTCATTATTGACAAAAACAAATTGGAGTACATTAAATGTAAGTATTCGTATGACCAGCAGTGGAAAGTAGTTTTTTTCGGACAACCATTGTTGCTCTCACTGTATTATAGGTTAGTATAATAAAGCCACATCTACATCTGTGCTTCATAAAATTAAAATATTTTGTGATAAACCCTGATATTAAAATATTAAACATGTGGCTCAAAAACTAGTAATAATATAGTCTTATAATTCAATATTTATGTTATTTATTTATGTAGTTTACAATTTAATTCTTTTGCTATAGGAATAAATTTAAAGCCCTATATGCAAAAATCAATGGATAAAAATTCTTCTGTGTCATTATAAACATTAATTGCATGTGTTTTCTTGTTCTTTTTTGAACTACTTGTTCAAAAGGACGCTGAAGGCAAAACCATTTTAGCAGTAACAGCTAAATTTTTTGAAATCTGTATTGTAAAAATTTTCACAATTTTCACTGCCCAAAGGCAAAAAAATAACAGACTAATTATGTGAATGTATTGAGATCTAAGAGGGTGTGTAATAAATATTTTCCTAAGTGTTCGAATAATCTGCTAAGGATGAACAGTCTTCCTGAGACAACTGTTTATTTTTTAAATAATAAATTTATTATTTCAATGGTAGGTAGATCAACTTCGATATTTATTACAACAATGAAATAAACAAATAACAACTAGATGATAAATGCCTAGATGTAAACAAAACAAACCCAAAATTAAAAACAAATATACCTGAACATATATTAATTTAAGAAATGGTCGTTAACAAGAGACTTTTGAAATTGCTTATTGGCAACCCCTGGGTTTTATGTAAATTTGTTTTCATTGTCTTTTGATAACAGCCATCGATAAAGGATTAAGCATATACTTAATTATTTCATGTTCTACTATGTCTGTTCTTCTTTTTGTTGATTTTTAAATCAAAAAATTATGCTGTAAGGACCAGATTAAATTTTTATGAATTTTAGCTTTGTTTAAAAAACTTTTATCAGGAAAGAAATGTCTAATAAGCATTCCTCACTGCACAATAAAAAAAAAAGGACAACATGAGCCAAAAATTGTAAACATTATGTTTGTTAGTGGTTTACAAACTTAATAAAAATGGCTGTAAAACATCATACTTTTAAAACAATTGATATAGTAAAAGTGCATAATAAGTAGAAATCTAGTGTAATGGGCTTGTTCAAACGTAGTAATATAAGAAAGACAGAAATAGATGAAATTATTTTAAAAAAACTGAACTAGTGGGCCAGTTACATTCTAATCTCAATACTAAAGTGAAGCGAAGCTACTTAATCCAAAAAATGTTACCATAATATTCATGCCAATTTTAGTCTCTGTCTGTAATTTTTCATCAATAATGACTAAACGACTCATAGATTACTCTCAAATTTGAAGACTACAAACTAGAGGTCATTCTGCAAAGTTGAAAAACTTTTGGTGGTGATCGGTATGTGTGTGCACCATATTTTTATTGATATAGTTTTCAAAATGGTGGATTTTAAAAAATGTTCACAATTGTTTCATTTACGATAATTGAAAATAGTGTGAACAACTTTTGGTAATAATTAGTCAAAAAGATTGGTATTTTGAAAAATGCTCCAATAAATTCAAAATGCATTGGATGATAGCTTTCAGACTTGGTAGGCATAAATTAAATAATGATTTCTCCAGTGAAAAAACATTTAGTATACAAATGAATTATGTCCAATTCAGGGAAGTTATTTGAAGTGAAGTTCTGCTCCAAGCAAAGGTGTGTTACGAATTTTGTACAGAACTAAAAAATCCGCATGAAAAGGTTATGTTATGCTAAAAACTGAATATATGAATGAAGTTTTATCTTATATATGTATATTTGACTGGTACAACATTTAAAAATACCCAGAACAGCATGGAAGATGAGCTTTACACTGAAAGACTAACAAAGTCCAATGCCAAAGCCAATCAAAACAAAATTAATCAAATGATTATATATATTGTTATCTGACAATCAAAGAAATTGTACTTTTGTGATAATTCATAATATTTTGGATTGTGGTAACAAGGCAAGACCCTCACTTGCTCTCAACAAGAGATTTGAATTTGTGAGCAACCGAAAAATTGTTTAAGATACTGCCCTATAAGGACCACAGAAAAAGTACATGCGCCCCGCGTGTTGCACATAGAAGTTTTATGTTAAAGTATTAAACGTAAATAAACTTTATAAAGGTATGCCCATGTCAAACATGTATTTACTAGAAGTCAACAGCTGTTTAAAAAAAACTTTTTAAAATTAAATTAATCCAAAAATTAATTTGTTTATCCCAGTTATTCTAAAACTAGAGATAAAAGATTCATGCATTGTTTCACACCAACAAGCAGTAAATACTTCGAAACATTTTTAAGTGATTCGCAAGTGACAAAATGTCATTGTTAAAAACAATTTCCAACCTAAATTAATTTCAATTAATGAAAACTAAAATAGTGTCAAGTACATTGTGCATAATTAGCGAAAACATTCAATTAACCTAAGATTATTACATATTTACTACAAATCTTTTTAAGTTGTTGTCGGTCATTAAATTAATTACATTTTTCAGTGTTATCATTTGTTGCTACCTATACTCATAAATCACTGACATAAGACTGGCTAGTAATACATTGTTTCAAGTATAACGAACTTTTAAACATGAATTTTTGTTTTCCTTGCAGAGTTATGTAAGGAACATTAAAGTAAGAAAACACATTTAATGATGAATATATCAAATTAAATAGTTTTATTTAGGTTAAGTTAAATTGTATTGAATGCAAAAGTATAGTTATAGGATAGAGAAATTGAAATAAAAACATTTTTAAATTTTGACGACAAATTAATTTTTGGTCATTTTTTTTTGAAAAACTCATTTTGACAGACAACGTAAATCAAATAATTGCTATTATAAACGTCACTTTTCATTATATTTCAAGCAAACATTATTAGCAAAGACAAATTTTACTTAAATTGACCAATAAAAATACCCATGTAATGCAGACTTTATTGGTGTATAAGACATTATTTACATAAAGTTTAGTCACATTTTTACTACTAGTTTCAATTTATTTTACACCAACTTTTCATGTACTTTATTTTCTGGAATGCAATGGTGCATCCAAATCTTATCAGTTGTTACGATAGATGACAAAAAATCATTATCACAGCTGGAGTTTTCTGCAAACTTAAGTCATCTCTGCTATTTTTAAGAAATTATTTTAGAACTCGTTTGGCACTAATTTTACTAAATTTCAGCTTGTTGTGAAAAATAGTTTCAAAACTATCAATGCTAATGTTCAGTTTCAATTTCCTTCACAGATGTTTGCCTATTGTTTAAGGTAAGCTGGTTGATTTATGGTCATTATTTGTATTTGAAATTAAGGCTGATCAAGTAGCATGTGACAAATTTTACTGGAAGAATGTGCACCATTCAAACAATGAACTAAGTGACACACAATTGATTTTGAAATTGTTAATGAATGTGTCTCTTTCAGACTTTCATTAAATAAAAATTTAATAAGCCATTATATAACAAAATTTGACACATCACTGAATGCCATTAGTAATATAATTAACAGTACTGATGCAATAAAATTGCAATGTTTATAACTCAAAATGGAAGTCAAGTTTGAACTTCAACTAAATTTTACATCTGTCAAGTATTTATTCTGTAGTTTTACTTTTAGCACTCATAACGGTTACCTTGTTGCAAATATACAATAAGCAAAGCTGAAAATGAGATAAAATAGATTATAATCAATTTTTGATAACTCAATGGTTATAAATTTACAAATAACATATAAAAATAAAATTAAACAGGGTTCTCAGCAACTTGAAAAAACAAAATTAACTGATATTTCCTAATTTTCACTTATGATAATCAGTATTTTACCAAGTTAAAATCTTTCTGATAACCAAAAAATAAAAAGGCAACATATAAGTGTAATAATATCAAGTTTATCATAAATTTTTCTGGACATTAAAACTACTCCGATTGAAACAGCATGGATGTAACGAAAATAAAATCCCTGGTTTTTTATGTTTTCAAACGTGACTATTTAAATTTTTTCTTATATTTTCAGGTTTCAGAGAACCCTGATTTAAGCTGCATAATACTTTCACTTTTAGAATTTCTTTTATGAATGTAAGCACTTATCTACATAACGAAATCAAATACAATAAAATAACACGTGCTTTAAAAGAAGCATTTCAAAAATATTAGAACATTATGAAAATCAAAAATTCTGAAGATTTAATCATACAATAATCTACAAAGTATTTTACAGCTCTCTGATTTCAAAATTATTAACTAAATACTAAAAAGCAACATTGGGGAAAGATTGGATTAGGAACATACAATTTCATCATTTTCCTTAATCAGAGGAAGATTTGTAAAATCTTCATGTACTGGACGTATACTTTTCCATAAAGAGTAGTCGATTATATTAAATGATTTAAGTTGTTTAACAAAATTTGTTAAACTTTCCAGGGATGGTGAAGAAGAATTTAATTTATTACTCACAGTACATTCTTCATTTTTAATTGAATTATTTCTAGAAACATATGTGATGATATCACTTAATGATTCTAATGCATCAACATCTACATCAGATTTATTATTAAAATCACTAAAATTTGACCAATCTACAATCTGACTATATTTGAGCACAGGAGATGTAATCACCAGTTCACTCATATTGCACAAATACAGCAATTTAAAATCATTGACATCTACATAATGTCTGAAGTGATTCTGAGATTTATTATTTGAATTAAATGAGAAAGTTTGATTCCCTGATTTACTTATCTTTTTATTTAAAGGTTTTATGCAAATGTTAAGTCTGTTGGAATCAAAATGAAAATGTAGCTCACTAAAAGAGAAAATATGATGATCAATGCATCTTAAAATTATGTCCGTATCAGAATTATTAATTGCTTCTTTTTCAAAGTTTATTTTGCTTTTATTTTTATATTTCTTATCACTATATTTTAAATCTCCATAATCTTCTATGCTTTTAATAGGTGTAAAATTCAGAATAGAAACTTGTTGATCACTTCTTACATTTAATATGGGTTCTTCAAATGTGCTTTCTTTAAATATTTTTGGTAATTTCTGCGGAATATTAAATTTCACTGTAACTATTAAATTGTTTTTCCAAAATTTTCTTAACTTTAAATAGACTTTACTTTGTTTAAAGTTAACTTTATGCAATTTTAATTTCTGAATATTAGATGTAAACCGTTGTCGACAAGGAGAAGGAGTAGATTCAGGATAGTTTGGCAATGGTACAAATTTCTGATAAAAAAAATATATTTTATTCTGTCAATATAATATATATATATAGAAATTAATTCAGTGCCAGTTTTAAGTATTTCAAATATATTTTAAAATTAAATTAGTATTCTACAATGTTGCTTATAAAATTTCCTAAAAATGATAGAACAGTACAACCTCAAAAAACATAAGTAAGTACATTTAATTTTTTATATTTCAATTTCATTGAAATAATGATGTACATTCTGTAAAGATTTATGATAAAAAATGCGTTAACATAGTATCATACAGTTTCTACCATCAGATATTTCAGTTTTAACACCCAACTTTAATAGCAAATAGAAAGAAAAACCCACAGAGTACAATTAGTTGAAGCAAAGCTATTTGATAATAAATTTAATTCTCTATAGGTCAATTGCATAAAGGCCAATTAAATATTTAATTACAATTAAATCTATTGACCAATCAATTTACAAGGTTAAAATGCTTTTAACCGCTCAGATTTCAAAAATAGCACTTATAGTCTAAACCATTTCAAGCTGGAGTAGTGTAAACAAACCAAGGCATGTGAGCATCATGCATTTCAAATGTGATTAATTGTTTTAAAATAGTGCCACTTTCCACTTGGTAGCAACACGGCTGGATTGCAAGTCAGGGACATTTTTGAAATCAATATTTATTATGTAGTTAAATACAATTTAAGCAATACATTTCATCTAAATTCTCTTCTGCCTTAACTTTTTGATAATAACTATCCTTTACATATCATTGCAGATATATTTTGAAATGTTATAATATTATGACATTACATGTAATTGTTTATTTATTAACACAATTCAATTTGTTTGAGTTTATTTATAGTTTGATAACAAAATTTTAATTTAATATATTCGTTGATTTGGTTGCCGTAATTTCAGAAATGTGACAACAATAGTTTAAATTAAAATTATAACAATAGATAACATTTCGGAAGCCCAAATACATAGTAAAGACTGTTTTATTATCATCTTTAATTTAAAAAACCAAAAGAGAAAAACATGTTGCTGAGTGCGTAATAGAATTTACATGCATGTTTGAAGAAATTAATTGAATAAGATGAAAAATGTGTTTGGGTTATAAAGTATTTCTTACAATTAAAGAGTTGGTGGTAATACAACGAAGTAAGGTTAAACAGAGCAACAATGATTTTTTTATTGGGCTGAGCAATTTCAAGATTGAATTAATCAATATTAATTTTTTTTACATTATATCTGATTATCGTAATTATCTAAATATAAGTAATTATAAATTGTCCAGGAATCACATGACAGTAAAGTTACTTATTAGACAGACATAGGTGACTATGCATGGGAAGTTCATAACTTATCAGAATCAAATATTGGGGATATTTCAATCATATATCTAACACCCAACAACCAAAGTGAAGCACCGTGGTTTGGATTAAGTTTAATAATCCTTTTCATCTGGCCCCAAAAGGCCTGACACCCATCATTCTAAGACAAACTAATGTGCTTGGCATCTCTAAATATGAAAATTTACCTCTGTCAAGTCTTATGAAGCTAGTGGTAATTCTGTTCTACATTTAAAAAGGAAGTAGAGTTACAATATCTGTATTTTAAACCTTTTTGTTAGAAACATTTTATATTGTTTTAATTTTTCACGAAAAATTCTACATTAAATTTGATTTTGCATTAATTAATTTATAAAATTGCAAGCCTTTTATTTGAAAATGGATTCCATTTATAAATAAAATTTGAGACATAACACTATTAAAACTTCATTATGACTTCGTAAGTAGGGAATAATTTAAGAAATTTTAATGTAAGATAATGCCGCTTCAGAAATTTTACCAATAATAAGATTAATGGATGAATTTTATTTACATATAATAAATATTTATAACGAATAATTTTCCAATCATTATGACTTAGTAAGTAGGGCATAATTTAAGAAATTTTAATGCAAGATAATCACCTCTTAAGAAATTTTATCAATAATAAGATTAATAGATGAATTTTATTTACATATAATAAATAATTTTCCAATCATTTTATTTTATAGTGCTTTGATAATAAATTTATTTGATTTAATTAAGTTTAGCGATAAATTTGCTCATTTCATCTATGATTTACCTTTTCCTTTTTATATTGAAATAACGTTATAAATTCTAACTGCGGTTCCACCTTTTATGTAGTATTACCTTGGTAAAATTCTAGCGAACTTTATTTAATGTTGCATAAATTCACTAGATGACTTGTTGTAAGTCGAGAATACAGTTTAGGATTTTGACGGGAAATATAAATGTGCAAATGAAGTGTAAGGTTTATCATGCTTTTTTCTTTTAAGGAGATTGAATATATCCTGGCAGCGAACTAATTTAATTGCCATGCTATCATAATGTTGTCTTTAAATTTATAAATCTAATTAATGCTTTCATAAGCTGTTAGTGTTTTTTTAAAAAAACGAAACTTGTACAGGTACATTTTTTGTTGCTAGTGATTCTTTTGTTAATTCACATATTATGGGTTTTTATATTTGATTGATGTTTTTAAGTATTGTAAGTTAGATTAATTGCCAAGCCAGATATGAAATTGTAGAAATTAACTTATTATAATTAACATCCTGGTTGATAAACTGGTAACGATGTGTTTCTATCCTTGAACCTACATCTGTTAAACACTTCTTATCAACGCAATTTTTGAGGCCAGCACATAAAACAAATAGTATATGATAAATAACAAATTATCTACATTCATAAGTATATATCTTTTATTTTAAGAAACCATTTTTATATGCAGCCTAGTATAATGTTGATCAATAATTAATGTTCACTTTCATTACTTTACTTAATACTAATTCTTTAATTATACATTCATAGATTACTCAACGTACAGCTAATCAAGATCAAGTTTCTCATTTATATACGTATCTGCTGGTACCACAAATTATTATACAAAATGTTTATCTTTGGCGTTAAAAGTTAAAAGAAATTTAGTTTATTCATAGCTACTTGCAATAGCTAATTCATACTTATCTTCTCATATTATAAAAAGATTTCATTATCTTACAGGGTTATTGTATTTTGCGATTGTTATAAAATAATATTTATTAATTATACTGTTTTGTTATGAATTGTGTTTATGTTAATCACCTCAATCTCCAAAAGAAACTTACGATTTTTGTCTTGTCATTTTTAATTATAATCAAACATTTGTACAAGCATCCTGGGATATTTTAAAGAGATTACTCTCTTTAATCACCACATAATCTACAATGCATATTATATTTAAATCAATAAATTTTATATAATACATCTTAGTGTGCATGAGTCATAAAAATAATGAAAATAAAAACATGAAAAATTTTGTTACAAAAAAAATTCGCTACTGTTTGTAACTACTAGTAACACCAAAAGAAGAAAATTATTTCGTCTTATAGATTAGCAAGCCTTTTCTTGGCAAAATTATTCATAAAGAAAGCTAATTTATTGCAGAAAATCCCCAGTCACTAAAAGAAATGAAATCAACTTTCTTAGTAGATATCCTCTTAGCAAAGTTCTGTACACCCCTCTGCCTGACTATTCATTTACATTTACTCCAGCTTGAAATAATAAAACTGCAATTGTCAATTAAATATTTAATTGGCTTTTATGTAACCCACCCTATACGTAATGAGTATTAGCGTGGTTTCTAAAATGCCCATTTTACAAATTGACACTTTTGTTTCCACACATGTAAGGTATTCTGGGTCCTTGATATCAACATTTATGATTGTTTCATATTACATAAGTATTCATCAACAGATTCAAATTTCTGAGATGAGGAAACACATTTACATAAATTACAGTCCACCATCTTCAATATATAATAGAATTGAGGCAAAAAAATGTGATACCAAATTAATAATAAATTTGGCTAATTGCACTACATCAAGAATAACTTTTTTCAATTGCAGGGTTATGTTTACATATTTTTTTATGGTACTGTTTTATGGCATGGTATTATTGCATGATATTGCTTGCTATATAATGTTTTTCTGACATCATGTTACCATTAAAATAAAAAGCCTATAGCTAAATTTGTATTTGTTTTTAATAATTAATTAACAAATGTTTATTTGTGGTATTTGAAATAGAAATGAAGAAGTACATAAATAATTATTATAATAAAACTTTAAGTTATGCTAGTGTTCTTTTTTGATATGGTTGTAAACTAAATAAACTAAAATAACAATAATATGAAACAAATTGCTAATTTCACTAGAAAATATTTCCTATTAGTTTATATTGAATGAAAGTGTGATGAACGTCCAAAGATTCAATCAAAGAACTGTATTTTAAACCAATCCAGTTACAGTCAAAGTAGATAAAAGAATTGTTTGAAAATGAATATAACAATTTTAAGATTGAACTTTTCCAGTTACTGTATCCCATTGGAATTATAAGTAACAATCGTTTTTTCTAAAAGAATTCAAATTTCATATAAACTTTTCAGATTCATATTTATCCATAGAATCTAAATTGGATAATAAAACCAATTACAATAACTCTTCAAATAAAGACTACAATCTAAGAATATAATGTAAACAGTAAATTCAGAAAGTCCTACGACTGTAGCTATAGAAAAAGAACAAATAATGCTATCTATCAGTAACCAATAGGACCAAGTTTGTATCATCTCTCCTTACCCATATGCAACTTGGTGCATCTTAATACACTTATTACTTTGAGTTCAGTAAGCATTTGAAGTTCATGTGAGTTGATTTGTTTTCCTTTTTTGTAAAAATGGAGCACTGTGCGGCAATCACATTTTATTTTTGATATGATAAAACTTCAACTGAAACATTTTCGTGATAAAAATTGTATACAGTAATGACTGTCTAACTAGTAGCAAGGTATATGAGTGGTACATATATTTTAAAAGCAGTAGATAACCACTAGAAGACACCACAGAGGGACGTCCTTCAACAAACATCAATGATGAGAATATGTGTCACAAGCACGTTTGGTGTTATGCCCTACAATGATGCTGATGTTCTGCTAGCTTCTAGGAGGAGTGAGGGGTCGACGACAAATTGCACCAGCACGTCCACGCTCTAAGGAAAATGCTGGAAATACATCCAAAGATTTGAAGTTTAGAAGGGGCGCCACTGCTCCTTGTTGGCCATATTCTGAATTGACCTGTCCTTCGGTTCCATGACCTATCACTGTGTTGTCCCTGGGTTGCCTCTTACCTGGGCCCAAAATATTAATACAAATTAAGACCGTGGCTAACTAACACATATCCCCTGAAATACAAAGTAATAATAGTTAACTTATTCTAAGTTCAAAATGAAAGTCTAATTTGGTAATAACTATTTATCTATGTCTAAAGAAAGTGGTTATTTAGTATACACAACAACAACAGGACACACAAAGTTACAAGTAAACTTCTCTGGCTCTTGAATGTGACCTAATTCAAGAGGTATGGGGAAGACAAATCATCTACTACAAACTAAAATTATCATCTAAATATACTAGTCACAGTAAATGCAAATATGTGTCCATACGTTGGACAGGAATTATGTATTGGCAGCCGGGACTATAAGTTAAACCGGATTCTCAGCGATAGACATTGACATTTCACATACGCCCTTTACAGGCAAACAATAGAGAAGCAAAAACAATGTAATAATAAGTACCTTAGTTTTAGTCGACACTTCACTGGGCTACTTGCTTGCCCACGGCCAAAATCATCAGTCGTGATTCTTATAGGTTCCTGCACTCTCACAGGAACTCATATGTCCAATGAAGCTACAACTGGGGTGGAAAAGGCAGATAATTCTCCAGAAATCTACTATTTGAATTCTCAATCCTGGTTTTCTGCCACACAACACCTGCAGAAACCTCACTCACCCCAGACACTTCAAAAGAAAGAAAATCACTCACACGACCGATTTTTTCATGTACAACTTACGTGCGTTTGACTGCCACAATGCAGTGGTCGCACGACGAGTTAATACCAATTATACACTGTCGAAATCCAAAAGAGTGAAAATCGCCTATATCTGTCATTTTACTTTATTAAATATTTTTCAATCATCTCATGTTTTATCCGACAAAAATCTATTTATTTATTTGTTGTCCTGCCAACCATGCAATTTGCTGCGAACATACAGTAGTAAATTTAAAGTTTTTGTTTCTTATGCATGGAACGCCAACAAAACCTGACATCACCCCAGGAAAAAGAAATTTTCACCGAAAATTTCTACAAAAATCAATCAAAATACCAAACTAAGTGGCGGGGGAAAAAACAAAAAAACCAAAAACAGAATTTTGACTAAGAGATGTCAAACCTCAAGTTCTCGCAGGCAAAGAAGGAAAGAAAGACGTAATGACAACAGGAGTACCGGTTGGATCGTAAGTCTGCACATGTAAAATCCACATCAAATACCACTGCTGTCCAGTAAGAAGAGGAAACAAGAGCCCCAGAAAACTCAAAATAACTAACAAAATGCAGTCAAAACAAAAAACAACAATGAACACACAAAACAGAAAAGCACACTGCCCATGCAGTGTCCCAAAATATGCAACCGAAGCCTAAGGCCAAGATGGAAGATGGTGCATCAATGTAGTAAAGTTAGTCGCCTTTTATGACACGCAGCCTAACCTGCAGATGTGGTATTCTTAAACCGCCACAACATGGCACACCCAAGCCTAAGGCCAAGATGGAAAATGGGGCATCAACATAGTAAGTTAGTCGCCTTTTACGACACACAGCCTAACCTGCAAATGTGGTATTCTTAAATCACCACAACAAGGCATTCCACATCTAAACAGGGCAGCCATGCTGTTGCCTGTTCTAAAGAGGGAGGGGGGGGGCATTCTCGTGAGATTGAGAAAGGTCTACATAAAAGGAAGTAAAATAGAAGAAAACTCAAATTGAAACATGGAATTATTCAATGTATCAAACAGGCGATATAATCCTCAATAATAAGTTTAAGTCTATCCTCCAAAAAAAGACAAGCACACTTAATTTACATGCAAAGCAGATCTATCTGAATCAATTAACCCAAAAACCAAAAAAGGAAAAAATTCAATTCATTAGCAACAAAGAGACGAGTCTAATCCGAAATAACTTCGCGGTCGAACACAAGACCAAACACTCGATATCTTCACTGTAAAAGGAGATGGTAAAGAACATAAAAATTAGTAAGTAATATGAATAAACAATGTCACAACAGAGAAGATGTTAAATTATTAAAATGTTATGATCATCAGAGAAATGTGTTGACAAAGACTTAAAAATTTAAATTTGAAGAACAAAAGGAGAAGGGTTTGTCTCATATAAAAGCCTGAGAACAATAAGAAGGCCAAGATGGAGAAAAAAATCAAAAGTGGTAAGACAGTAGGTTTTTACGACACTGAGCAAATCTGTGGATGTGGTATTCTTGAGCCACCACAACATGGCACCAATACCGAAATCAGAAGCATCGGTCTGCAAACAAAAAGGGACTAAAAATTGGAACATGACAAAACAGGAGCGGAAACTAAACAAGTCTTAATTGAGTTTAGAGCAGCCTCACAAAGTTCAGACCAACCAAATTTAGTATTTTTCTTCGTGAGTGAAGAAAGTGGTGTGACGATGATGGAAAAATTAGGAATGAAATGTCGATACCACGAAGCCATGCCAATAATTTGACGGACTTCTTGTACAGACCTGGATGTGGGAATCTTAAGAATAGCTGCCACTTTGTCTGGATCAACCAGTAAACCTTTTGAATTTAACACATAATCTAAGTATTTAAGCTTGGTTAGACAGAATTTACACTTGTCCTTGCTTAATGTTAAACCTTCACCGGTCAAACGAATCATCACGTCTTCCAAAACTCTCAAATGTGCCTCAAAATCAAGTGTACAAATTATTATGTCATCCAAATACACAAATACATAAGGTTCAAGTTATGGATCTAACACTGTATCGATTAGCCTTTGCCACGAAGCCAGGACATTCGATAAACCAAAGGGCATCCTTCTGAATTGGAACAATCCTCTAAGAGGTACAGTAACATAGTATATTGTTTCACCTTTTCCTCCAGTGGAATCTGCCAGTATGCCGACTTAATATCCAATGAAGTGATATATTGAGCATCCCAGAGATGATCTAAAATTGATGAAACGTAAGGAAGGGGATAAACATCTTTCGTGGTAAACTTATTCAACTTCCTAAAGTCCACACAGAACCGATAAGAATTGTCATTTTCTTAACCAACAGGACCGGATTCGACCATGCACTTGTAGATTTCTCTACCACGCCTAAGTCAAGCATTTTATCCAATTCTAAGTTGATTTGTTTCTGAATCATTGGAGAGACTGGGTAGAATCGTTGTTTAATTGGGGAAGATGGAAGTATTAATACTATGCTTCCCGGACCTAGCACAACCTAAAATGTCACTAGTGGACCGAAGGTGTTTATTGATCAAAGATTCCAACTGCTTTTTCTGCTCAGGAGTCAACTCACTATGTTGTTGTATGGATCTGGCTGGAGACAACCGCATCCAAAATAGGAGCATCTGAAAAATGAAATTCTCCTTTGAATATATCTCGTACAATAGCAATTGCTTTCCAGAAGTCAACACCTAAGATTAACGAATAGTGTACTTTGGGTATGACTAACACATTGAGGGTGGCGGTTTTTCCACACAAACCAAGTGGTAACGAAACAGTATCAACACTGGCTACAGAATCTCCATTTACCACATGGCATTGAACCTTGTTTCTTTTATTCAGCACTAACTTTAGGGAAGATAGCGCATTCCATCCAGCACTGCTTAAAATTGTGCGTGTAGCACCAGAATCCAGCAAACCTGGGAGCTGTATTCCCAAAATGTCAATATCAACATAGGGTTGTTTATCATCCAACCCTTGTCCTAAAACATATTCTAAGATAGCTTTGTGCCGATCGTATATAAGATTCCTAGAATCTTACAAATTTGCGTGAGCCAAAACAACTTTTTATTGCCTCACCACTTAGTTTTTTGGGCTATTTATTGAGCAACTAGGACAAGTACGAACCGTGAAGTCATTTTTCCCACAGCGGAAACAAAATAACTTAGAACGCAACATCTTACAATCTCGAACTATATGCCCAAACTGCACACATTTCCAACACTTAATTCCTTGTACAGAAGAATTTCTCCTAGCCCGGAGATTAGCTTTCCTCGGTATCAAATTGTCTTTGCCCGTGGACATCACATTTAGAGACATCTGTACCTCTACATATGCCAAGTCAGGTTTGAGATCGGAACGTCAACAAGATGGAGGTATAAAAAGTCGACCGAGTCCTTAGTCTCTTCAATTTTTCAACACAGCACGATCACTTCTTGAATGGGGATGACCTTGATCAAACCTAATTGTGTTTGATAAAAAGGTAAGATGTTACGAATCAAAATGCATAATTGGGTCTTTTTTGGCAGTGGTTCGCTTAAGCGACCAAACAAATTCCTCATGACAGCAACATAAATGCCAATACTCTCATTTTGTCCTTGGGTTCTAAACTTGATCTCATCCAAGAGCTTGTCATCATAATTGGAAGGAAGAAATTCTTCTTTGAGTGCCTTAACTAAACTAGGCCAATTGTCAACTTCAGAACGGATCGCTCTAAACCACACGAGTGCCTTGCCGCTAAATAAATCTATACCCTGTACAAACAATTGGTCATCAGTAACACTTCGAGCAGCTTTCAATTCTTCTACTCATTCTAAGAAACTATTTATAGACATTCTTATTTCCTGAAAAATGTAAATTCCATTTTGCCATGGGGGTAGCTTTCTGAACAACACATGGCATCACCTTCGCCTCAGACGTACTGTCAATACCGGATGAGTTAGACTCTGAAAAACAAGGTTTGAGAAAACCACTGTCCACTTCCACCATAGGTTCAATCCACCATATCCTGCCGGACCTCTAATTCTGACAAGTCCACTTGAGGAACGAGGCTATACGAAAGTTCCTCATATTTGTTCATCACGGTAGTTAACCTTACCATAAAGTCAGTTTTTAACAATCTCTCCGAGTCAGAAGTTGGATTTGAATGTGGAATTCGAAGATGCAAAACGACTAATAAAATTTCGATTTCGGATACCTTAAACTGAGGTATGCCTTCTTTGATAACCTTTAGTTTCTGCTCTACAATCCACAAATCATCGGTAATGGCTTTCGAATCCTTAGCAAAAGTAAACGGATACTCCGGTGATGGAGGAACAACCAATCTATTCAAAAGGACCTCTTGTAGATGCTCCCTCACCGTGAATAAGTCACCTTCAATTGATAGATTACGTCTACGTAATTCATATTGGATTTGTGGCAATGTCATTAAGGCAATCTGCAACATGTAATCCATGATCACAGTCTCTCTTATTTATAATGCTTAATAACCAAAATTATTACTCTGAAATTGTAAATGCGTGACACACTCACATGAAGGTAACAAATTAAACTCTAGTTTAGCGTTACAATGGTAATTTACAAATAGCTTTCGGTCTCTGAAAAGTGTAGACATATAAAAAACATGGAAAACATCAAAATTAATATACCTATCGAACTGCTACAATGGTAATTTCAAAGCCTCATGTTCAACCCCAATGAATTATTGTCACAAGCACATTTAGCGTTACGCCCTACAATGATGCTGATATCCCGACAAACTGCATCAGCAAGTCCGTGCTCAAAGAAAAATGCTGGAAATGCATACACTACTCCTTGTTGTCTGTATTCTGAATTGAACTGTCCTTTGGAACAGAGAAAAAATGGTTCCGTGACCTATAACTGTGTTGTCCTGGGTTTGCCTCTTATCTGGGCCTCAAATATTAATATAAATTAAGACCTCGGCTAGAGGGGGGGAGGGGGTATCTTAACTAACACATACCCGGTGAAGTACAAAGTAATAACAGTTAACTTATTCTAAGTTCAAAATGAAAGTCTAATTGGGTAATAACTATTTATCTATGTCTAAAGAAAGTGCTTATTTAGCATACACAACAACAACAGGACACACAATGTTGTAAGTAAATTTTTCCAACTCTTGAATGTGGCCTAATTCAAGAGATATGGGGAAGACTAAACTAAAATTATCGTCTAAGTATACTAGTAACAGTAAACGCAGATATGCGTCCATAGGTTGGACAGGAATTATGTATTGACAGGCTTCCCTCATAACGGAAGGGTTTAAGCTGTGTAACAGTCATTTTTTAAGATTGACTAATTTTTACTAGTTACGTCGTTAATTTTCAGACGTGCTTTGGGTTGCCTCACTTCGTCTTTATTTATTTGCATTCACGAGGATTGTTATCTGATCCCGCTGCATGCCGAAAGGCATTGTGTGTTAATTGTTGGTGAAAGACACGTGTGGTTGTTTCCGCTCCATCTAGTTATGATAAGATTTGTGGTTTACTCTACTTCTTGAGATATAACACCTATATTTTTATGGTGAGCAGGCATCCCTTAGTTATGTACAAGGTTGATTGATTAATTCCTATTTATTTATTTTCTAGTGTTTTAAGTATGGGATTTAAAATGTCCGTTGAGTTTAGGAATTCGCCCATATGATCATAACACCGCCGATTGCTTCTAGATGAAACTGAGGTTCCGCTTCAGAGGATTTCCTTTCGCCGTGGTCGACTTGCTGTTTTTCCATACTAGAGCTGCCCTTTTTTTCTGCTTCTCGGTTTTGCGAAAAACACCCGTTCCGCAGCCTCGAGGCGATGATTTTGATTTCTTACGGACAAAATCCATTTTTCTCTGAAAACTTCTACCATCCAGGTCAGTTTATCTTAACTTTTCTACTAGCATACGCCAAAGATGGCGTAAACTCATTATGTTTTGGGACCTGCGAATTGCTGCTTGCGTTCCAAATATTTATTTTCTACAGTTTATTGTTTTGTGCTATAGTAAAATTAATTCTAATTGATCATTATAATTATTTAACTTTGTCTATAAATATTCTGCTAATAATTTTGAAACAGAAATTAATAATTGTTCTGAAATAGTAAAATCAGTTTTTAAATGCAACGATTAGTTATTTGCGCTTGATGCTAAATTCATAGACCGAGCGCATCAAGTCTACCGGAGAGTTGCATGTATAGTTGCGCGGTCCTTTAACATTAACTTACTTTTGATACTTTTACTTACTGCTTTGAATATATTTTTATATGTTATGATTTACGTAGAGGCGTTCTTGGATAAATTAAATTTAATTAATTGCGAACAAATTTTAAACATTTATTTATGTTTTATTTAAAATCAAAGCCGCTCTTCACTGCAGTGATGTACAACTGACAATGTAATTAATTTAATTGTTAATTCCTTTTTTTAGATTCTGTGATCTCAAATAGATGTTTTACATTTAATTTAAATTAGGGCAATTAAGTTCACGAATACTTAAAATATATCCATTTCAAATCTTGTTATTTCCAATTCCATATTTTTAGTTTTGCTTTGGCCGTTTGAACATATGCGCGATAACGAGGCTCGATACTATAACTTTGCAGCACACATGTGTTAATTTAGCTTGAGGTTCTCAACATTTTGCTATTAATTGTATACTTTACTAGTCATTTTACTTATGCAGGCAGTCCCCAAAATGTCGTTGAATTTCTACTGTTATATTCAATTAAAAGATTTTTATAGACTAATACCTTTGCTAGATGTTCACTGTTGCTTTCAGGAACGAAAATAAAACTGATCGTATCCTTACTTTGATTTTTCTTTTCATTTATGTACTGTTGTACCGTAATTAATTTTTCTTTCAGCTTATTTATAAATATTTTTGCTAATGCTTTTCTGCA
>JAHWXV010130935.1:0-11061 GCA_024586415.1 Phrixothrix hirtus | reverse complement strand
TAAATATATATATATATATATATATATATATATATATATATATATATATATATATATATGTATATATATTATTTTAACATATAATTGTTTCAAATGACAAACATTTATCATGTTATACATAGACCATCGTAAACAACTATGAAGGGGTAACGACCCTCTTAATTCAACGTATTAATATTTATCTACAGTGTCAAGTTATATACTCTATGAGATAAGAAAAAAAGTTTAATAGATAAGGTTTCAAAACTCAATACTTATTGGGATAGAACGCGTTAAATATGATTAATCGATAAGCGTTTTTCCACTATTATGCAATTATATTATTTATTTTATAGAAAATATATTCTAATACATAATAAAAGGTGTATTGTCGAAATAAGACAATATATGTAAGTGGAACAATATTGATAAGTCAAGCTATATCTTTACTATCTATGCCTATATTATAATATAATGTATGTACAAGGTGTCCATTTTTTGACATATGAATATCTCCATTACTGTTGGAATAGAATGTTGGGGTTTTCGTGAACCTACGTTACTTTTTAGTAAACAAAATTTCGATATCCCTTGATATTTTCAAGTTACAGGGCGAAAACCCCCACTATTATACAGTTTTTTATGTAAAATCCAGTGAGTAATCAGTCATTTTCTATCATGCACCAATTGCTAAGGATAAATCAAACTCGTTTTTTAACGAAACGCGCTGTATATTTTTCAGTATTTTAAATTAGCTTAACTTAAACTTTTCGAAAATACAACACTTGTTATGTATTCAAAACAATTAGGCTGAGTTTTCGACTTTTGATAAATTGACGTCTTTGCTAACTCAGGAGCCTAGCGAAAACTTCTTAAAACGATTTTGAGTACCTTTATTTAGTTACATTTCATGTTTTATTTTTTAATATTAAAGGATACATGTGGTAGTTTATTAATTATACAAACATTACTGAACCAAATAAAAAAAATTATTTGAACTAGTTGCCATTCTCCCTTATGCACTATTTGTACCTTCAATTATTATTACGAGTAACGCTATTCTGTAGATTATTAAATCTTGAAATCAGTTTTTCCAAATTGTTCTTATCCGCCAGAAAAGATTTAAGTTATTCATCAGAGCATAAACTGATATTTATGTAAACATTTAATTGTTATTTCATGTTAATACACCAGTAGCGTATCGTGAAATATTAACCCATTCCTAAGCAAATAGTCGCTTTCAATAGTTAATTGTTTGTAACTCTGTGAACTTTAAAGATAACTATGACAAATATATATCGCTGAAACGAAAAAACAGTATTCTTTAATTTGGAGCAAAAATCAGCTATACATTCTCTTGGACAAAATACGTTTTTATTATATCTCGAATATACAACAGTTAACAATAGATTGATTTGGGTTATCGTTTTCGTCATATCAAACTTCACAAGTTTTTCCTTTATGATTTTTCAACATCTTTTGCAGTTTTCATGATAAAGAGCTTTGAATATTTTGGAAGAACTAGGTTTTTAAGTCTAATTTAATAGGTTATGAGCAATTTTTTTGCCTTACTTTATAGGTCGTATAGTTTTAGCTCAATTCCAACAACTTGAGCAACAAAACTTTGAGCTTCGTAAGAAAATGGATTACCAAATTCGCCAAGCACAAGCCAGTAAACGATACGATCCCGCGCCTGTGGCAAGTGCTCTCGCGCGAGCTCTCGTCGCCACAATGGATTACTCCTCGGAAGAGGAGGAAACAAAAGCGAAAACGAAAGACCCAGAAGCCTTCATCCAGGTCAAAAACAAGTGGAAAAGAAAGAAAAAAACCAGCGAGAAATCAGAGGCCGGCCCCTCCAAAGCTGCCGGTTACCAACCGCTACGAATCTCTCACCGACCTGGAGGAAGAGGTTCGGGTTCAAAAACACTCTGACCGCAGTTGCTAGTATCGTGAAAGGGAAAGAAACAGAAAACTTCTCGATCGTACTACGCAGCAAAGAAGCGTGAAGACAGTTGCAAATTCCTTCGCAACAGAGGATATTAAGATCGCAACAGTGGCATACACTACGTTGGGCATAAAGATCCAACCAAAGAAGCCCAACAATTATCGTAAAATTTGCAACCTATTCGACGAAAGACAGCTCCAGTACCACACGTATCTCCTACCCCAGGAGAAGTCATTGAGTGTGGTGGTCAGTGCGCTACCTAAGACGCTAAGTGACGAAAAAATCCTTGATGATTTGCACAATAAAGGTCTACCGGTGCAAAAAGTCGAGCGTATGCGGAATGGGAGAACCAAGATTCCCATTCCGTTAAATTTCGTCGAACTCGACAAATCTTCTTCAGGTAAAGAAGTCTACAACCTGAAGGAGATAATGCACCTAACAGTCAAGGTGGAATTACAGAGGAACGGAAGAAGGGGAACGATACAACGTTATAGATGCCAGCAGTTTGGGTACTCCCAGAGATGCTGTAAGACAGAAACTAAGTGCGCGGACAGTCACCATACATCGAACTGCCAAAAAGTGCGCGAAATACTAGCGACGTGTGTCAACTGCGGTGGAGGCTATACCGCTAATTACAGGGTGTACCCAAAGTTTTCTGTTCCGAAAGTGACTGAAGCAAGACCACCACGGACGACAACGACGATAGGAACTGGATCCCACGCGGTGGCAGCGGAAAGTCCAGCACCTGTTCCAGAACCAGCCAGCACGCAACAAGCGCAGCTCCGAAAATAGATTATGAAAAATTAACAAAAGCTGCAGTTATAATCTCAAAGGCTGTAAAGGACGCCTTTACCTGCAGGGAAGGCTACAAAAACATACTGACTCGGCTCTCGGACATCCTTGCGGTGTTCGGGGCGGAGCCGTAAACGACACACCTCCCAACGCCGGCCACTGCTTATAAAAGCAGCACAACTTCAAGCCAGTACACAACCCGACAGAGATCAAGGGATGGCATACTCCCGGCATATTCCATAAATAACGACATAATGATAATGATTAAAATTATCACTCGAAAAATTTTAATTAACACTTTAATCATTTTAACGACTTCTAAATTATTTAGTTTTAATTTAAATTTATAAATTAGCTATGTTCGTAATTGAACTTCAAATTTTATTTAATTATAAAATTTTATTTTACGGGCGTAAAAATTAGTTTTTCTGCTAATATCAATAATTTAAAATAGGCAAGAAAAAGTCGTGCGTTGTATCACGCCAGGTCTCTAAAAGCGCTTTTATTAGCAAAAATGAGAATTAGCAAGAATTGTAGTTTTAGCTTTAGACTAGTCTCAAAGCTTGTGCTAATTGTGGTTAAGTTTCCAAAAAGGTAACCAGATATAAATGACGATATTTGAGTGTTTCAGTATACATACAGGATGGTCAGTGATTGAACTAAGACAAATGATGTTGATAGATAATGCTAAACGACTGCGTTGCGATAAAATTAAAAAGTGAACAGTGTGTTGCCTATATTTCTTTGGATACACTAATAGCGTTGGCAATGGCGACATTTTTCGACATTTTCATTGATGCATTGAAGTTCCAAATTTTGTTTCCATTCTCCATCGGAATAGTTTTGTATCTACGCATACGAAGCTGTCCATTATGAGAGGAATTTGGACCTTATCACTTTTTATTTCTGAAATAGTATTTCCTGTAGGCGTTGAATGATTTTTATAATGCCTTCAGTGATATTTCCATACTAGCTTACACTATGTTGGGGTCGACCTGGAGAAGTTATTCGATATTAAAGCTGTATGCAAAGATGCTTCGTTTCTTACGATATGATATATTACGATATTTTCATTGAAGGATTAGAGTCACAAATTTTTCATTTATACCTCCGTCGGAATGGTTTCGTTTTGCATTTGAAGATTTTCTATTGCTGACTAGTGGCTGTCCATTGTGGGAGGAATGAGGTTCTTTATTGTTGAAATGCCTCCAGTATTTCCGGTAGACATTGCAAGATTTTTGCACTTTACATACTTCGGTGCCGCGTTGTACTTGAGCTGGACGTGGCCAAACTTTTGGCACCGGTGGCACTGTATCACTTTCCTAGTGTGTTTCGGCGATTTTACATTCACACAAACCAACAGAACCGCTGTGATCTTGTTAATCACCTTATCCTCTAGTGTATTTTTAAGCTCCACGTGGTTTAATGGCACCAGCATTTTATTCTCTCCGCTATACACCCTCCGAACAGATAGTGCAGGTATCCCTTGGCAGCGGAGGTCTTCTTTAACGTCGCCATCAGAGATTTCTTATGGGAGACCTTTGATGGCGATTCTTAGTAGCTTTTCATGGCTAAATAAAAAAGTGTGATATTATACTTTCATGGTTTTGAGGAAGGCCGCGGTGTTTTTATGATCTTCCTCTACGGATGGACTAATCTTGTTGTCCAGCGCCATGTTCTGCGCCTTAAAGATATTAATCTTCTGCTTGAGGAATTCGGCTGCAAGTTTTACATGGCGTTCTTCCTGACGAAGTACGATAGGCAGTATTTCGACTTTCTTTGATTTTTTGTTTTAACGGTTTTTTGTCAGCCCACAGCTCGAACATGTTGATTAATCGCTACTTTGGCTGCAGGCTCAGGAGCGATCTGCTTCAAAAACTTGCGCTTCTTACCCTTCTGGAAAGAGAAACCGTCATTCTCGGCATCTTTGTCGGAAGATGAATGGTCGAACGTGTCGGCTGTCACCTTCTTGGCATTGTTTTCTGCGCTGCTCTTCGGCGTGGCGATTACTTTATCATCTTCTGCGAACCCTAATTTTACATACTTTGTCATCGTGTAGAGGGTTGTCGTCCTTAATTCATATCTTTAGATTGTTAGAATAAGTATTCGCTTTTCAGCGTATTTTTTTATTTTTGCTATATATGCGACTTTCGCAATACCCCCTTAATTGAACTTCTTTTAACCTAATTAACAATATCAAATATGGAATAACGTTCGATACAATATTATATAATACAATATGTCTATTTCAAAATTTCAAAATACATTCGTTTCAGATATAGTTGTTTTATTTAGATACATAATTTTGTGGCACTAGATCGAAATTCTGGCCCATTGTTCAACAGATTCAGGGTGCAACATCTGAATGGAAACAGGTGGCAGTTTCAATAATTAAATAGTTACCACAAGGCGGACAAAATTGTGATAAAGATAAGTCAAATGATTTGAAGTTGTAATTCAATCGGTAGTTAAGAGAAATGATTGTTCATAAATTTTATTTAATATCCCTTCCTAAACAAATAATAACAGGTCTTATAATTATCAATTGAAATTAAAGATTTAAAATAATTAACGACATATGTTGCATTATAACAGAGTATCCAATTAGTTTATATAGACTTATACAAAATTCAACAATAAATTAGCAATTGTTTTTACTTGGCGAATGTATACAATTAAATATCGATTAGAGTATTACCGGACTAGCGAAAAAAATAAGATCCGATCTAAAAATCAAATAAAGGGAGAGAGGCTACAGTTTAATTACTAATGTTGGGAACCAGACTAACTAGAATAGTTTCCGAAAACGCCTAAAATAACTTTCTAAGAAAAGATTACACCAACCAGATTCGATTATAAATGTATCTTTCAATTAATGGAAAATCAAATTAAGTCGGTTCTTTAATGAATTAATTACAAAAAGAAATTGTAAACGTCTTACCTTAACCTCGTCGTTTCCTGAGGAGATATTAGGCTAAAATGGCGTTTCTTCGACGATAAAGATTGTCCACGAAGCTGGTTCCGGATGGGCAACTGGATGATAAAAGATCCCTGCAAAAGAATATCAGATTAATACATTTTAATATTCATTAAACTGTTTACAAATCATTCAGTCGGAAAATAATTAGTACTTGCTAATTATTTAAGATCTATAATGTATCAGAGTCGTTACATGATAAAGCGTGCGATGTCTAAGCCATCCAAAGACACCTAACTTAAAAATTCGACAACCTAACACTGTTTATGATTATATGGTTTTTCTCACAACAATGTCAGACTCATTTCGTCATATTTGTCTAATAGACAACAATCTATAGAGTTTAAAAATGTGAAATCTGATGTCCTCCCAATTTTATAAGGTGTACCACAAGGATCCACACTAGGACCCTTATTATTTCTCATTTATGTTAACGATTTTGCTGATTTCATCAATAATGCTGAAGTTATTCTTTTTGCAGACGACACTACCTTAATATCTAAGGAAAAGTCGCTTAATACCGCCATCGACATAAATAAGCAAGCTATAGCACAGGCAACGCAATGGGTTGCAAATAATCGGCTTAGTCTCAATGATAACAAGACTGAGTACATGATTTGCACTTTAAACGACCATGAACCATTAAACCATACAAAATGTACAAGATACTTAGATATATTTATAAATAAATAACTACTTTGGGATGAACACAGTGCATATACTGCAAATAAATTGAATAAGGCAATCTATATATGCATCTGAGAAAGTATTAAGATGTACATATTTTGCCCTATTCCATTGTCATACTATGTATGGGCTTACAGTTTGGGGGCACTTTTCTGGATTTAAGTGTTTGTTTAAGCTTCAAAGGAGAGCTATTGGAATAATGGCTGGACTGAAATATCAAGATGGCTGCAAAGAAAGCTTTAAAAAATTTAACAGCTTTAACTTTACCTTGCCAGTACATATTAGAATGCCTCCAATATATTAAAAAGCACATGGACAGGTATAATCCTCGTTGTTCTGTGCATAACTATAAAACAAGAAAAGCACATGATATATGCCTTCTAGCAGTAAGACTAAGCAAAAGTCAAACGGGTACTAAGTACCATTGGATTAAATTTTATAACAAGCTTCCAAATAAAATTAGAAATCTTACTGCTAAAAACTTTAAGAGTACAGTAAAGGAAATATTGTTAAGATGTGCCTTTTATAAAATTACCGAATATTTAAATTTTAATTTTGAAAGTGATTCTTCGTGGGAGAAACAACTATTATAGTACTTTAATATTTTATATTTACAATTGAAATTTTTAATCTTATTTGTATTTAATCTTTGTAGACTTGTGTAAAACTTTTGTTAAAGCATCAATCAACTATTCTATTCTATTCTATTCTTTCTATTCTATTCTATTTCATTCGATTCCATTCCGATCCATCCATTCCAGTCTATTCCATTCTATTCTATTTTATTCTATTTTAGCCAAGGCTTCTGATTACCCTAACTCAATTTTAAAGTCCCATTGCAGAATCAGCAAGACAATTCTGAAAAGGGTGGAATAATAACTCATATTTAGTGCCACATTTACCATAGGATTACGTAAAAAATGCACATTTTCAAATTTATTACAACGCCTCTTTTAAGGAAAAATTATTAAAATGGAAAAATCATTTGTATATCACCAATAATATCAAACTAAATTGCAACGGTCTTATTTGTATCCAATGAGAATCGTTAATTTTAAAATCTTGAGAACAATATTTTATATTTTAAAGCCAAAATTCGTAAATAAATTAGAATTATGTTCCCTAAGTATAGAGTGTTCATTAATTAATTATATCATTCTCAAATTCATCACAAAGTACGACAATATTGGGGAGTCTGGTACGTCTAGGGCGGTATAATAGTCTTAGTGGAGACTGAACTGAATTATTTATCAAAGGCGTCCGTTCGATATTAAGGCTACTAGAGGTCATAAAAGTGTTAACAAATCGGCGGGGACGCCACTAAAGTTTATTTATTGTTTAGTTATTGATGACATCCTAGTGAGGAAAACTGAGAGAACTTACGCCAGTGTTGCGAAATTTAAATAAAAGATTTACATTTTTCAGGTATCTTTGACTATATTTTTAAAATAAAATGTGTGCTACTAAAATGACTAAAAATTATTTGTGCTTATTTAGGTACCGCATACATATGAATGATCATTTCGTGTATAATTAGTTCACCTAATGCGAAACCAAACTTCAAAATTATGATAGGTAAAATATAAATTTTGAAATCTAGCATTGGTGGCAACAATTGCAGCGGATACAAGGGGAACCCATAAGATCCTCTCGCTAGATTATATCGACGGTTTTGTCATAGAGTAATATTTTTTGAACCAATATATCGTTCAAGATGAAGCAAACAGACGCCATAGTTGAATATTCTCCAAAAAAGAGCTCAAAAGTTTCACTATTTAGTACTCAATGGTTACTTGTTACTAGGTTACTGAATAATCTTGTTCAAGCTACAAAAATTTCGATTCCAATTTTTTTTGTAAATTAAAACGTTTAAGACTTTACTTCTACTTCTTCCACTAAACAAAATCAATATCGAACGTATATACATTTTTAAAACAAATCGAAAATGACTTAATCGAATTATAAAAAGTATTATGTCATCAAAGGCCGAATTTATAAAGACTAGAAATGGTTACTAACCCTTCCTTTCAAAACATTTACTAAATAGTTGTTGTAAATAACATAAATGATCACATTTAAGTACTAACCTTATTATAACAAATTAAAATTAAAGAATACGACAGAATCAACTATAAATTTGAAATAAACCAGGAAAAATGTGAATTGGAATCTTGCAAATCCTTTAAAATATAAAGGATCAAGGTTAATATTCAAAGGGATAAATCGTAGGTGCAGTCAAAATTTTTAATATGCAACTATACTAAGGCGGAAATTATATAAATATTCCACACGCAATCTGTTTAAATTACTATAAAACCTAAGATTCAATAAGTAAATTAGTATAAGCCGTAGCTTCAAAATCTAATGTTCGATTTACGTCTAAAGCAAGGTTGATTGTTAAATGTTTACATAGGTGCGGCATAATATTTCAATAACAAAATTCTATCAACTTGTGGATAACAATGCAAGTAAACGTTAGCGCCGCCCACTACGGCTTCCCTTACGTTGGGGTAAGTTTGTTTGCCCGTTTAGTAACCGAACACTTTGAGGATCTCTGGGAGGCACCACCTACGATCTCGGTAATGCCCTCAGCGAAAGTGTTCGCACTTTGCGTCGGCACGGCGATGAGGTAGCAGGTAGCACTTTTATATTATCCAGGTTAAAAGGAATATGGCCTGCACTTACACCTAGAGCGGAATCATTATTTGTACTATTTGTTGGCACATTCTGGGACGTTTTCATAGGTTTTGATTTAGCCATCTCCGCGTAGGGCACGCCCGACACCGCAACACTAGCTGAAGCAAGTAGTTTTTTGCACTTCAGGGAACCATAAACGCGCTTTGTAGTTGCCCATGTGCTCGATCGCGCAGTTTGCACACATGGCGGGCGTTTCTCTAGAATTCACGCACTGTACAGAGAGGCGGTTGTCCCCACACTATACACACTGCGGTTTCTTGCAGCAGTGCCTCTAGGTGCACCAGCGCTTCGGCCAGCAGTGGCATTGGGTGTTGCGTTTCTTCCACTTGGGAGCCTTGACCAACACTGCGATGTGGAGCACTGTTCGTAGCGCGAATGCGGCTTTCCTCTCCTTTTCTATAGTTCTAGGTAGTTGAGCGGTATTGGTAACTTGTCCGTTCCCCGATAGAATCGGGAGGTTTTTTCTCAAAATATTCTCAAAGATCTCCTGGTCCAGTATATCTTCTGGTAGCCTTCGTAGGACTATTTCAGGATATTTTCCCGTTCTATCTGGTACGCGATATTGAAATCATTGAGGTACTGCGTGATTCCTTCGGGATTCATCATACTCATCAGTTGTACGCTGATTCTTAATGCCGTGTCCTTTACTTTGGTAATTCTGATCTGTCGTTTTACGAGATCACTCGCAATGGAGATCCGACATTTCTTCCATCGTATAACGATTGGCGGAACTCTGCCTCGTAGTTTAGCCGTGATGTGGACAGGCTCTTCAGTTTCCTGGAGCACGTCGAAGCGACTCAGCATTGCTAGCTTGGGTACCAAGCTGTCTTGCGTGGAAGATTTCCTACCTTTCGCTTTCTTGAAGCCGTTGGAACTAGAACAAATCGGCGTGAGGGTGGGTTAGAGCACCTCTTCGTCTGACGAGCAATCAATTTTGGCTAGGAGGTTGCTAGCGTATCGCGTTGCACTTGCGTTGGGATGTGGAGGCGACCTCCCTTATGGTATTCGCGGTCGTGTACTTGGCACGATCTACCTCGATTTTCTCTGCAACGGCACCTTTGTCTTTTTCGGGGAGTTATGAGAGGTCTTTCGGCTTCGCCTCTAAAAGCGCAATGAAGCCTGACATTTCCAGAATCTTCGCGATGGTCGCACGATCAAGGGGATTCCTGTTAATACCCTTTCAATACATACTTGGTTTAATTTACACAGCTATTATGTAGAAGGAGTTTGAGATACAGTACAAGAGAGCTCGTGAGAAAAGGAGAATAAAGTAAACATCAACTGTTATGGTCTGAAAGCGAACTTGAATTCCTGAACAACTTCTTTCTAAAAACCTAAAAAGCTACTTTTATTACAATTACGACGATGACAAAAGTTAAACAAGTTTGGACGTGGTACTTACTTGGATGAGCGACCCTGTAATAAATTCCTGTCAAAAATTGCAAAAATCCATAAAATTTAAATTCATTGGTTGTGTATGTGTAATAAAACAAATTATACATAATTACTTCAAACTAAAAAATGTTCTATTAATTACAGACTAAAATAAGAATAAATGTCAAAGATAAAATAACGCAATAATAGGTTATAGAAAAAATACATTAAGGTACCGTTATATCTTCATTCTCACGTATACAAATGGGATGTTGACAATCCCGTACTACAAGAATAATGGAACAACATTCTACAACATTTTCTGGATACATTAGTTGCAAGTATACCAAGTAGTCATAAGTATCTGTAAACGTCAGCCTCACTAAATATTTGATTTTCTATTTTTCATGCAAAGTTCGTTGAAATAAACAATTTTCAATGACGCTTGCTTGCTTTTATTACAATTAAACGATTCGTTTATAAATGTCACAAAATGGCAGTCTCTTATTCATATATATATATATATATATATCAACGATATAGTATGGCAGAGCCATCTATTGTTTTCTTAGGAGTTTATATTGAAATAAATAAGTAGATTCCTCCTAAT
>JAHWXV010130930.1:0-14197 GCA_024586415.1 Phrixothrix hirtus | reverse complement strand
GATTGATCAATAAATTTTCTTTTATAAGGCTAACTGTTTTTCTTCGATATCTCCGAAACAAAGGGGAATTAACCTATAGGTCATATAACATTTTTTGATCGTACTTACCCAAGGAATGTGTTGTATAAGTTTGTCGGTCGAGTCGCGGAACACCCTGTATATAATAGTATAATTTATTGTCACAATTACAGTAAAATGGATTGTTTTGATTGGCTAATATTTCTGTGGCATGTAAACAATGCTATCACTTAAAGTATATAGGGTGTTTAAATGCAAACTAAAAGCGTTAATAATGGTGAATTGTATAAATGCTTAAAACATTGAAATACTTAGTGATTAAACGAAAATTAGAAAAACAACAATCGCGAATTTTATATACCTACATATACTGTTTTAATTAATTTAATTTGTACATAAATACTTATACTATTTAAATTTTTTTAATTTAATTTTTTGTAGCAAATAAAATGTTTTGTTATTAATATTGGTGCGTTTATTGAAACGAAAATGCGAAGACGAGAGTTACTGTAGATGAAATATATACAAGGTAACTCAAAAAGAGTTATTGGTAGTAAAAGCTTTAAGCGCACACATATTAGTTAAATGCATGACAAATAGCAAAAGTTATAAAAATATTATTACGTACAGCAAATCACAAAACATTCCGTTACATCAAAATTACCTCTCGCCGCTTTTTGCTACGCTTCGTTACAAGAACGTAATCTCGAAGTTCATCTTCCACTGTAATTATTACAAATTTAAAATTATTATAAATAAAATTATAACTCGGTGTTTCTTTTTAAGTTTTAATATAACATAAATTAAAGTCGCACTGCCAAACTGCGAAATATCAAGAAAAAAATAAATCGTGGTCATATTTTTCTTCTACTTAATAGAAATATAAACTATTTTGCACACTTCTCTAATCTTTGAAGTTGCAAATGGTGAGCTGTCAGATTGTATTATAAATATTAATTTCCGTAACAAACAAACCTATTATTCAGTCAAATTAAATATATACAAACATACTTAGTTTAAAGATTTAGATGGTAACAACATATTTATGTCTTCCCGAATTCCTCAAGAAGATTTATACAAATATTTCAGATTAATACATAAAAATGAGTAATTGTGGTTCATTCTTTCCTTATTTGGTGGTTTATTTTTGAGATCATAGGAAAATTAATACTTTTTAAAATTTAATTATTTGCTAAATAATTAAAACAACTTCTTATGACTCATTGTTTAGATAGGTACCATAATAATTATTTAATTCTTTTGGTTTATAATTAAGTCTTAAAATTTCAATAAAAACGAATTACCAACATTGCAGAGAAAAAACCTTTTCCCAAAATCTACATAGTAAAATATAATTAAATTATCGATTTCAAATCCGAGAATTTAAGTGCTTAGAACTACAAGAGGGATTAGCAATCAACACGAAACCTCCAGAAAACACGGTTGTTTGTTCTACAGGCAATTGTAATTTCTACGACGTCGAAAACATAAAATCCTTAAGGCATTTCCTGCGATGGCATTTCAAATAAATATATTTAGTATAAATTTGTCTCTGAATCATATATCTAAAAAGAATTCTTAATTTACACAACAAGATGCTAAGAACTTATAATTAAATACACAAGATTTATTGAAAACGAAACAGAAGATGCATTCCAAAAATCTCAGTTCTAATTTTCAAGTTTTGAGCATTGTCAGTGACCAAAGTTACAATCTGTTATTATTTCGATCCGGAAATTGTGTCTTTTGTAACGGCTACTTCACTTCATTTAATAAAGTGACAATTAACAGCCTTACTGAAAACGAATATCATGTTTCTCATTGACATGCTGTGACGATGTGGTATCAGAAAACAAATACGGGTTAGCTACTTTAAATCTCTGCTAACAAAACACTATTTTACTATAATTTTTAGATATTACAAACAGTATGTGCACTTTAAATATCGCACTCCTTTTACACATTGTGCCAGATTTTCAAAGTTCATTAATTAAAATAGACATGCTCGATATTTCGTCAGGTTCTGACACAAGCACACAAAAAAAAGTTGTGTGAACTCCAGACGCGATATGCTAACCCTTATGTATTTAGCTGCGATGAGCACCAATCTGGAGACCGTTTAGCTCCATCACCCTCCAGCTTTTTGTAAACTGAAAATATAACCTCAAAATTTCATAATATAGGGAAGATTTTATTCAGTTGGCGTATGAGTGGAACTAACATTGTGTACTTGGACTTTTCATGTTCGAATGCACGTATCGAAGTGTACTCAGTGCATCCCTCCCTCAAAAGTTCCACTTCAATCGATAGAGTGCAAAAACGAGGTCAGAACATAACTTTAAAATGCAGAAATTTAAGTAGAAAGGGACTGCAAGTGGACTTCACTAGTGGAAATCCAAGTGCCAAAGACGAATTCAGTTTCTGTCCCTCCGGTTGCTTCTGTCTTATGTGCCAAGTGCAAAACAAAATCTTATAAAGCAGAAAATGCGAAAATTTTGGATTACTCGTCACCTGAATGAAATCGAAAAACGTACTTTTACTTTTCTTATGAGAAACGGTGGGCCGAAGATACATTCACTTCATACTCATATACTAGATTGCAAAATATGTTTTCGAAATGCAAAAACGATGTAAAGCATCGTCCACTCAACTTTGGAGTAAATTTGAACTATGTAAATTGGCCTTTTCATTTTTAGATTCACGTGTCGAGGACGAATTCATTTGTAGTATCGCCCAAGTTTCACTCTCGCATACTAGGGTGCAAGACGTAGCCTCAAAATTGCATAAAATAGGAAACGCTTGATACACTGGCTGTATATTTTTGTTGTGGAGAATCACATGCTTAAGACCAATCCAAAGTATGGTCCACTCGGAGCTTAATTTTCGTGATGTTTCCTCATCGTGGTGAGCCTGCAAGGAAAGTTCTCATCGGATAATTTTGTAAAACTCTTCTCTCGGTAAACCTAGAACGATTTCTGGCACTTGACCTTCTACAAATTGCCGCAATTTTATAGAAATCCTAATTTTCATGGACTTGGAAAAACCTTAGGTAGACTTACAAAATTTTCCCAGAAGACTTGTGTCTCCGTGAGACTCTAGAGTGTGTAATTTCGATGTATGCTAAAATTGACGAATTTCTACCTCTATGGTTCTGAAATTTTTCCAAACCTGCACAAGGTATATCGTTTTCGTCCCAGTGGGAAAAAACTGACCTCCGGATCCTTGCGTATATGCTACCCTCGCCTTTGGATCGAACCGCAACACACCTCGAGTGCCTCGGAGTCATTCATTCTTCCGCCGGAACAAAACATCGTATGTTGTCCACGGGCGGGAATCGAGCTTTGGCACCCAAAGCATATTCATTCTCTGGTCCACAACGTACTATTATTAACTCCACGGGGACAGAATATTTTCTCATCTATAGACTCACGTTCTTTTTAAGTCATTTGAAATTTTCCCAAGATACCATTTTCCAAGCGGAGCAGTCTGAAAAGAGCTTAACAATATCGATTCTGAATTTAACCAGGATGCGTTTCCGTATTTTTTGCTAGAAACGATGTTCTAAACACGAAGTGAATAAATGTTTTTCTTCAGACTCACATTCATTTGGAATAGGAGGTTGAGCATGAACAGTCGTCCAGGATAGACGTGTTTTTAACAGCCTATTATGTCGGCGGTGCGTGAACTTGTGCACTTGTGCATATAAGTGAGTGTGTTTTGTGTGCATTCCAGCGCTTCTTAGCGCTCTTTTGGAATTCCTGCGGTGTAGTGGCACGTAGTTAGTTGGTAGGCCTTCGCTTGCTGCAAAGCGAATTGGGCCTATGCCTCCTATGAACATCCGGCACTCGCTTCGGTGTCGATTGCGTGAAGAGGCTGCCAACAACAGTGAAGTGTGATGTCTTAGTGCCGTGCTCTTTGTGCCTTTTAGCACAAATTAGTGCTTTTTAGCACTATACCAAGGAATTTCTTTCAGTGTCCAGTGCTTTTTAGCACCCAGAAGAAACAATTAGTCACGAAGACGTCTATGGAAGAGCAGTTGAAGTGACTAAGAGACAAGGTCCAGCAGCTGGAAAACCAGGTAGAGGTCTTGCAGGCCGAGAACGAGCGACTGCGACAGCAAGCAGAGGTCAACACCTGCGGAGTCAGCGGTGAGGAGTCCAGTGCACAAGAAGAAGTCAGGATAAGCCAAGAAGCGTCCGCCCAGGCTATCCTTCCCTCCCTCGCTGAGGCGGTGACGGCAGCGCCGTCATCTTCAACGGTCTCCACTATCCCCGAGGAGGCAGTAGCTGTCTGCAGCCAGCCTCGATCCGAAGTTATGGAAGAGGGGGGATTTACGCTCTATCAAACCCTCAAGGGTATGAAAAGGGCCGGTCCCTCAACTTCCGCGTCTCGTCCGGCGAAGTTGAGAACTAGTTTCGGCCCGCTTGAAACTATTGTAGAGCAGGAGCCCGAAACCACCACCTCTCAGGCCCAGCCGGTGATCCGGAAACCCCAGTCGAGGATTCCCCCTATCGTAATTCGGAAGGAGGACGACTGGATGAACTTCACCAGGGGATTCAGCGCCGAGCGAATCAACTTCGTTAAGGCCAAGCAGACGCAGGATAGCATCACCGTCCATCCTGCTTTTATTGACGACTTCAGGGCTATGGCGCGATTCTTGGACGTGGGTAAGGTTCCCTTTCATATATTCAAACTCGCAGAGGATAAGCCTCTGAAGGTGATCAACCGGGGCATCTAGGAGGTCAGACTTGAGAACCCTTGGATTTCAGGTGATCTCGGTTCACCATATGCGTAGCGGACCGACAAGATGTCCAACACCTCTGGTATTGGTGATCCTGTACAAAAACGCCGAGTCGAAGAAATTCTTCGAGATCAAGGACGTCCTGCGCCTTGTTGTCAGGGTTGAATCGCCGAGATGACGTACGACCATTGGACAGTATCATGCTGCCAGAAGTACGGACACTCTCAGGGTCGACGTCCTGCGCCTTGTTGTCAGAGTAGAATCGCCGAGTTGACGTACGACCATTGGACAGTATCACTGCTGCCAGAAGTAAGGACACTCTCAGGGTCGACGTCCTGCGTCTTGTTATCAGGGTTGAATTGCCGAGACTATGTACGACCATTGGACAGTATCACTGCTGCCAGAAGTACGGACACTCTCAAGGTCTGTGCTATACGCCTCCAAAGTGTGTGAAGTACGCAGGTGATCGCCACTCTGGAGACTGTGTGAAGCCGAGGGAGACCGCAGCGACTTGCGAAAACTGCGGGAAGGATCACACCGCGAATTTTCGCGGTTGTGAATGCTTCCCAAGGTTGTCGCAACGGCAGCCGCTACGGGCGGTCCACCCGAGAATTTCTTATGTCAAGGTCATCTCCAGAAGCTCCGGCTCCCATAGCATTCCATCTAGAAATCCTACTGCCACTAATTCGGCAATTCCTGCAAGACCCGCTTGCTCGGTGAAAACGCCCAGCCCGGCTTCTAGCCGGAAAGAGGCGGAGCCAACGAGCATGGTTACCCTAATGAAGCTCCTGAGACCCATCGACATCCCAAAGGTCTCCCATTAAGGTCGCGGATGCTGTCGGTAGCGTCGTTGGCGATACCGGCGTCATTTCCGCCCTTATCGGCGTCGCTCCAGATATTCTTTCCCTGTTCAAATCCGTCCCGTACATGAATAATACACAATTTAAACCTAGTTCCCTACAGATGACTTACTGGAACACCAACGGACTTCTACGGCAATGGGATGAACTCCAAGACTTCGCCGAAAGGTACAGCTTGGACGTAATCCTGGGTTGCGAGGCTCATCTACGTACCGCAGACGCACCCCGACTTCGGAAGTATTCCTTCTACAGGAAGCACCGGCCCAACCCACGCGGAGGAGGCACTGTAGTCTATGTCAAATCGCGCATAGACCACTATGTTTCATCACTCCCAGAACTCCACACCATCGAGGCGACCGCAGTATCCATAAATACTGAAGGAACCGGTTGAATCCACCTTGTGACTGTTTATCAACCGCCAAGGGAACCAATCGACCCTCAGGACCTGGACAATCTACTAGACAGCCCGTTTCCGACTATACTAGCTGGCGAACTCAACACGAAGCATCCATCATGGAACAGTCAGCAAACCAACCGAAATGGAAGAATAATTCATGACTTTTCTGAAACTGATCAAAGTTTCATCGTTTACGGACCACTAGAACCAACCCACGCTTCAACTCTAGGCATCCGAGCCGTCCTGGACATCGTTATTCACAAAGATGTTCCTGTAGATCACGAACTTACCACCATCCAGAACTTTGATTCCGACCACAATCCTGTCTTACTTTTCCTAGGCAAGAAAGGCAATCCCCCCGAGATGGGGCGACGCGCCTCATGGCCCGTCCTCTCCTCTCACCTGCTGCAAAATATCGGTCGTATCTACCAGATACATACCGAGAATGAGCTGGAGGAGTCGGTCGTCCGCCTCACTTCTAGCATCCAGGATTCTATCTTGTTTGCGTCGAACGTGAGGAGGAAGCCGAGTGAGCGAGTTCTCCCTAAGTACCTGAGAGAACTCATCAGATGAAAGAACCGCGCCAGACGCCCTTGGCCGCGCTACTTTGACCCTGCGGATCGAGTGCTCAAGAATCGTTTTACAGCACAAATGAAGTGGGGTTTAAAGGAGCACTACAACCGTACCTGGGGAGAAGCTAGAGTCGATGGAAACAGAGGAAAATTCACTATGGAAAAGGCCAAAGTCCTAAGGAATCGAAGAACGTCGATTCACGGCGAGCGCGGTCTAGTCTACGACGCCGTGGACAAGGCGGAGGCATTTGCAGACATTCTAGAGCTGCAATGTTCTCTGAGCTTCCTTTACGCCGATCTTGACTTCATCAAGCGCATTCAAAGGCCATTCAGGCGCTGTACCGCTGCCGGAAACAACGATGAGAACGACGTAAACTCTAACTTCATCCTACTCGCTTTCCTGGACGAGATACGGGATTCCATAAAGCACCCGGTCCCGATAACATTCCAAACTCTGCCCTCGGGGCTCCCCCATCCAAGGGAATCGCCGCAGTGGTAAACATCGTGAGCGCGATGTCGAGACTTCGATGATTTCCTTCATCCTGGAAATCCTCTGATGTTATCGTCCTTCTCAAACCCGGAAACAATAAATCCTTTCCGCAGAATTATCGCCCTGTACGCCTTCTCTCTTGTCTGGGAGAGCTGGCTGAGCAAATAACTCTGAGCCCCCTGAAAGATGCGACCGAAAACGCATAGATCATTCCCGACGAGCAATTCGGTTTCAGAACAGGCCACAGCACCACTCATCAGGTGCTCTGGCTGGCCTAAGAAATCATCGAAGTTTTAGCCTTCAAAGATGTGACTGTAGCAGTTTTTCTGGACGTCGCCAAGGCGTTCAACAAGGTTAGGCACCATGGATTGCTGTACAAGATGCTGGAAGCAAACTTTCCTCGGAAGCTCGTTCAGCTGATTGCGTCCTATCTTAAGGATAGGTCGTTTAAAATTAAGATGGAGGGGGGCGTCCGGCACCAGGGAACGCAAAATCAGGGGTATTGCAAGGTTCCCTCCTCAAACCGTTGCTTAACACCATCCTCTGCAGTGACCTGCTTAGACAGACGAACACGACGCTCACGCTTTATGCCGACGACACTGCCGTATTATCACGATCCCGAGATGCAAACCTAGCCCTCCGCAACCTACAAGCGGTGGTTCTTGGGTTAGAAACTTGGTTCCTAACGTGGAGAATCGTCGTCAACGCGTAAAAAAGCACTACGGCGTTCTTTACGCGTAGGCGTACACGCCCTCTACAGGAAATCGAAATGTTTGACATTTAGATTCTTTGAGAGGACGACGTTCAATACCTGGGTGTCGTAATCGACTCCAGGTTGACGTAGAAACACCACATCGACTTTTGCACTTCGCGTGCAAAAGCCGGTATGGCAGCATTGTACGGTTTGTTGAATCGCCGAAGTAGGCTTTCTTTGGAAAACAAGGTTAGGCTCTATAAGATGATCAACCGTCCGACAATGGTCTACGCGGCAACCGTCTGTGGATACGCCGCTAGGTCAAACATCAGGAAGTTGCAAGTCATCCAAAACAAGTGCTTGCGCATGGCTACAGACGCTCCGTGGTTTATGCGAAATTCGCAAATCCACGAAGATCTGAGCTTCCCTACAATTCAATAGTTTATTCACAAACAGGCCGTTAATTGGTATTCTTTGTTTCAGGACAGCTGCAACCACCTCATCTTCGTATTAGAAACCTACTAGGAAGATGCTGGAAATGGTTCAGTGCGGCCCAAGGCGATTCTAAACCTCCGTGAGTAGGAGGAGCCACAGAAAAGTGCGACTTCATTCACTTGAAAAAGTGGGTGGAGTCATACGATAACTGTGGCTGCAAATACTTAAAGATCAGGTCGTGAATCGTTTAGGACGTAAGGTGAAAAAGGTTTGATTAGCTTAGTACACCGCCTGCCAAGAGGTTCATCGTTGGTTCGTTCACATACATTTGTTGTGGTGCAAAACATAAGCTCGAAGTTGCACAAAGTGAGCACAGCTAGAATCACATGGAATTTAGGTGAAAAACGATTGACGCTTAAAACTAAAACTTGAATCTGCGATTGCAGGAAACCAGTCGCGTTTTACAATATACAGAAAAATATATACAGATAGAATATTTTCGAAAAATTGACCAAGAAGGTTGAATGTTGACCGAACAGAACTCGTGCATTTCTGCACTGATGAATCACAAGATTTATATCTTCTCCTCGAATGATCTATGCAATGGAACTGTAGGCCTCTTCCGCACTCTTGTTTCTTCATCTCTCTTTAACACAGGTAATCTGCTAACATATTGACATCCCACCTACCCTGGTATCTCCTTTCCAATTCTTTTATACCTTGGTGGAATCCTTCTCCTTGCTCTTCAGTATAGTCCCCCAAATTTTCTGGGAAATAATCAAGATGAGAAAACAAAATATGTAATTTCAAGCTCATCAAGCATCCTAGTTTGTTATAGTTTTTGACCAAGTTAGAAACAAGATTTTTGTAATTTCCACTTCTAGTGTTACTCAAGAAATTTTCTCAAACTTTTTGAAAACTAACCCATATAGCTTTCTTATCTTTCTTCATGGTTTAAAGGAAATCTTTGCCCTGAAATAGTCTCTGTATTTTAGGTCTATCGAACACTCCTTCTTTGAGTTTAGACTCGCTCATTTTCGGGAACCGATCCATTATACAAGAAACATTTGTCTCCTTTAGCCAGTGCCTTCACGAAATGTTCCATCCATCCCAATTTTATTTATAGTGGAGGTAAGAGAATTCTGCAGGGGTCGAGTAGAGTGTGGGGAGAGTCTCTTCGCGGCAAGTTTTTCTTGAAGTAATGATTTTCATAATCTCTACTATCTCATAAACACATGAAGCAAGGGTATTTCGTGAAACCAGACTGCTGCCCCAGTAGTTTTGTAATAATTTTCAAATCCCCACAGACTTGCCAACTATGCATTGAATATTTGATTTTTTCCAAAATATACACCAGATCTACATAATTCTCTTGCATCGAGATTGAGTGAGCTATAAGAACAGTCGCGTATTTATTTCCGTTGTACAATAATACCGCTTTTAGACTTCGTTTCGAGGAGTCCAGAAATAATCTCCACTCATTCTGTTCATAAACATTAGGTTTTAATTTATTCATCAAACCTAGTACATCTGAGCAATACACCAGTGAGGTTTCCTCATCCTTCGTGAAATATTCGCGGAATTTGTTTTCTCTCTCTCGGCTCTCTCGGTACACTAAAGACTTGGCTCCAGGTACTACCAAGTTTCGAGATTTCAGTTCACTTACTAGATCTTCAGACATATCTTTTGGTAATCCGTATCTTCTGATCAAATTGTTCAGGTCATTTTGAGTGAAGAGTATAGGGATCTTCTTTTCTCTTCTTCACTCTCCTCGATTTCATTTTCACTGCTCTAAAATTCTTCACAATACCCTTCTTCTTCCCAGTGCCTTACTCATCCTCTGAAATGTCCATTGGTTCATCCAATGAAGACCTGGACCCACACGTTTTGTCATGGCGCTTACTTCCACGTATTCTATACCGCATTTGTTCTTCAGATTGAATCCTTTCACAATATTATTACAGAAGTAGCAGATAGCGGCGGTCTCCAAATTTCAGGCGTTGTATATTTTGAGCTAGTTCTGTCTGTCTTTCAACTTTTCAGCATGCTAGAACAAGTACTGCAAATGACGTTAGGGGTCCAAGTGGTTTTTTCCCCAAGGATCTCTCTTTTGAAACATTCGCGGATAAACTTTTGAACGCTTCTGACATGGTATCCCGGTATTGTGTTACTTCAAATTTACCGCAAATGTAACAAAACGTGTTTGGGTCTCCATTATACTCATGTCTTTTTGTAGCATTATACTTCTCAAAGGCCAAGCTACCTACCTCTGAGAAGCTGCGGTCGCATAATGACGACGCCTGCGGGCTCGCTTTCTCACCCTGACTAGCCGCCGAAACTGGGGTTCCGAGCCCCTGCTTCGTAATAATTGTGCCTACGATGACGGCGTGGAAGCCCTTTTCCAGGGACTCTGCCGGACTAACACCGTTGCTTACTGTCACCACTTGGGGGTGCCCTGGACGCAGACACAGATGATGGGTCCAAAATCAACCCCAGTATCTCAGTAAGCCCCAGGAACTTTGAAGAAGATCCAAAATATAAGCTAAAAGATGGAATATCTTAAGGGAGACGAATTGGAGCCTAATGATTACCATTGGATTAGAAGATACGGATTACTACAAGATATATCTGGAGACTTGGTGCTACGGGAGTACTACGACTACCGGGAGAAACAAGAGGAATTTCCCCAAAGATGAGGGAATCTCATCGATGTGTTGCTCAGCTATGCCAGTTTTAATGAATGAATTAAAACCCAATGTTTATGAACCGGATGACATGATTATTTCTGGATTCTTAGAAACGATTGAAAGTGGAGCTTTCGAGGAAGGGATACACTGAGTACACTTCGACACGTATATTCCAGCATGAAAAGTCCAATTACACAATATAAGTTCCACTCATACGCCAACTGAATAAAGTCTTCCCTATACTATGAAATTTTGAGGTTATATTTGCAGTTTACAAAAAACTGGAGGATGATGGAGCTAAACAGACTTGAGGTCCGTGGCCAGCGTAGAAAAATACATAAGTTCATACATAAGTTCATGCAACTTTCTTGTGCCTTTGTAATTCGTTACCCCAAAAATTAAGTAAACAAACTCTATTTTATGGTAACAAAGACTGTGGCCAATTGTTCTTTAAGAAGTGCAACGTGAAACTTATGTATTTTGGATATAATTAAATTTAAAAGTTGCCTATTTAAAATGTGTACCTGTAAAATGTACGACTTTTAATATAACGAATGCATGTCAGCGGTAATGCCTTGAATGTTGACATATGAATATTTACGAGTAGAACATTTAACCCACAATTTCTACAAACTAATGGAATAAAAATTACATTACACATAAGTAACCCATTTTCTTTCACATAAAATATGTATTAATTGCGTTATTTATGTTCTTATACGTAACTATACATTGTTACGTTCCGTTTTGTGTTGTTACGGTTGATGCGTTTAGGTTTATTAATTTATTTAATTGCATATTTAATAGTTGGATAACGAATTTTCATTTATATTCATTTCAACATTTTAAAGGAAGAATACATTTATTTAGAACCACAGACATAATGCTTGTTCGGATGACTCAGGATATCCGCGCAAGCGTTAGCGCTGTGTTCTCTTAGAGTATTAAGACGATTAACATCGTTTAGAAAAATGCTTGACGAAAATTAGTACGAAATGATTTAAATAATTATGTAACATGTAAAACATACTTTCTAATTAATTATACAATGTATTATTATAATTTTCAAGAAGTATGAATTTTGTTTATCGTTCCTTTAATTATAAAAAGTATATTGTAAATTTAGAATGATTTTGTGGTGCAATTAATTCTACTCTTAATTTATGGCGTTTTCATAATTCTATTATTATGCTTAACGACACATTTAATTAATTGGCTTCGCTCAATAAAGTCATAAGATTATCTTGTATAACCTGCGTCGATTTATCGTTAAGAAACGTTCCTAGAAATTAGTGTTTTAATAATGCTTTATTGTATTTAACAAATAGCTGAAGAATCTAATTAATATAATTATAAATATTTGCATTCTCTTTTAGAATTCAAAATCAAATTAGTTTAATTATAATTCAAATAGCATCGCGAGAAAGAAAATAATCCTACATTTGTTATAATAGATCTTAGGGGGAAACTATAGAAGACTCTCTCATTGTCATTATTGATTGGTAAAGTATATAACCTTTCGTTTTATATTCTTTAGCCCTAGCAATTCCAGTTTCAACTGTTACTTTCAGTATTCTTATGTTATAGTAAAACAACAAAGCCTACGAATTAATCAATTTTCAGGAAATTTACAATTAAGACAAAAGGGATCTGTAGTAATTTTTTACGTTATTACGTTATTTTCAATATAAAATATTGCAACTGCTTGTAAAACAAACTTTACTCAATTTATTATTTGTTATTGTTGTCTTCTGCCCCACAATAAATTCCAAATCGATCGATGCATACCAGAATTAGAAAGGTAAATTTGAATGCTACAGTCTTGCCCATTCAAAATATTTAAGATCTTGAATTTCTGCTTGTTAAAATTTCTGAAGCATTTTAAACGAACCCATGATAATCCTAGCTGAGGAATGGCAGATTTTATGAGTGTTTTATAATATAATTTCACAATTTTTGGCAATGATGTCACGCTAACAATGACATGCGATGGAGTTTTGTGGGACCGAAAGCAAATGTCATTGAGGGGTTTTAAGCTGAGAAAAAGTTTTACACTGCGCATAAGGTGCTTGGAGAGGGCACGGCTTTGTGTACTCCAAAGTAAAATTGCATTGAAATTATTACCAGTACGCAAGCAATCTTCAAAGGCTTAAGCTGCAAATTTGTTTGAATTTTTCAAAAATATTTCAAAGAAAACAAGACATTAGTAATTCCTATAAAGGGAAATTAAAAAAACATTTAGGTATCGCAACAACTATATTGGTGGCTTCTGTTTACTGAATATTAAAAGAAACAAAAAGTGATAAGAAAATCGACAACCCATACGTGGAAAATCGTGTAAAATCTAAACGTGACATTGTTTCTAATGATGCCTTCAAAGACAGCTTTTAAACCGCCACGCGGCGGTGTAAAATTTTTATAATTTTATTTGAAAGTTAACGTTTGTGCTATACATATTTACGCTTTTCAACAGCTTTACATTCCACGAATATTATTGATGTTATTTATTTGCGTGCGTATGTTTGTAACATTTTACCATTTGTAATTCAATATTATAATGAATTTAACATACGACTTCATAAAACGTTCCCTGTTAATGTAGGAATGCATAAACAACAACATGCTTTCTGTTTTGAATGTATTTTACAGTATAATGCTAGTAAAATGGCGCCATTTGTCACGTACTAAATCAAGGCTATCGAATCGGTCTTTCTCAGGTTATAACGGCCAAGCTGTACTTAGATGAGTACTACAAAGATAAAAACAATTATTATATAAAAGATTTGAAAAAAGACTAATTAAACGTAATTTCAGTGTACTACTCGCATTGGTTTTGTCTCAGTAACATGGGTTTAGGTGGTGGAGCAGAAGATGACACCTCATCATTCTGAACTTCGCCCTATGATTGGACGCAACGAATAAATTAAATTAGAATAAATATTAGCTAATTGAAATTAATTTAAATTGTACTAGTTGTTTTCTGATAAAGTTATTATTATTATTAAAAGTACAGACTTTCAGCTTTAACAATTTTCGTTAAAAACGCTAGCCTAAATTATGTAAAAAAGTGGAACCTAATTTTTTTATAAACATAGTGTAACGAAAATTAGAAACAATAAAAATCTAATGGAAGTTTACAGAAATTTCTAGCACCCTTATAGAATAAAATAGATGATATAATCCTAGATGTGCCACGTGTTCCTAATTATTATTATTTACATGATCATATTCTAAATTTATCTATCTAAATTTTAAGATACATGTAAATAATTAACAAGTTATAAATTGATAACACGTCATTTA
>JAHWXV010130866.1:0-13681 GCA_024586415.1 Phrixothrix hirtus | reverse complement strand
TGACTTGCATTCGATTTAAATTCCTGGAATGTTACATTTTTAATAACGGTTCTTTTAAGAAAATTAGATCTTATTTGTTTAAACAATTTCTAACTATTAATTGAATTTCCTTCCGTATTATCAAATTTTAGCAAAAGAATATTTTATAATTTACATTTACATTTCTCTGCATTTTGAACATTTGAAGATTTTTAATGCAGTATTCTTATTTACAATAATTGTTTATAACAAAATAAAATGAAAATAGTGTTTTTAGTTGGTGATACGTCAAATTAACCGCACTTTTGACGTGTTAACGCTTTGAACTTCCGACAAACTTAATTATCACATGAAAAACACTTATTAACACAACCGTATTAAGTTTGAAAGATGGGAACACGTCACAACTTTTATTTTCGAAACGATAATTGTAACGGTCGCCTATGCAAATTACTGGACACAAAAAGCGCTGCTTAACACCGGTGATTTTTTCTGATAACGCTTGCAACGTATTTCTTCAGAGAAACCACACGCAAAATAGCATCACAGTCATAAAGACAGTCGCAAGTTTTAAAAGAAATTATAGCCGTTTTCGACAAAATCGCAAAAAAACTTAAAAATCGCAATAATAGCGTGGCACCTGCAGTAATTCTATTTCAATTGTATTCTTACCGTCTAATGTACGGAAGGTAGAGAATTTAAATATAAAGTTTTATTGTCAAATTTTTGAGATATCTTGTTCACAATTAATACTCGTACCTCCGGTTACGGTACTCGATTTTCAAAAATTTATTAGAGAAACCGCTTTGTTCATATAAAACGAAATTAAGTAGTTAAGAAATATACTTAGTTTAAAAAACGTTGTAGCAACCAATTTCAAGAAAACCGCGAAAAATAAAAAATATCTAAAAATGAGTGAAATAAAGTGTTATTTAATGTTAACCAAATTCATGTACTGCATACATTATTTATGACCTTAAATTTAAATTCCGATTTAGGTTGGAGTTTTAGTTTCATAGTTATTTTATTCAGAGTTAACTGTAAAAGTATTGCCGACTACTCAATCTACTGAAAATTTTTTCAGAAACCACAAATTGTGAAAACCGAGAAATGATACGAGTAAACTGGTACTTTCGGTTATCCAATTTTAGTCAAATTGTTGCAGTCGCTTAATTGGATGGATAAAATTTTGTTTATCTGCGAGTTCTTTTTTTCGAGAGATCTTGTTCATACGCACACGCACGCACACACACCCGCGCGCACGCGATCGCATGCACAGGCGCAGTGACACGTGTGCATGCGCAAGCGCAAGCGTACGCTCACGCGCACATGCACACGCATGGGCAGGTTTTGAATGTGCAATGAAATCAAAATTAAATCCAGTTTCTGTATAATGGATTGCGAACGATATAATTAGTAATTGTTTAAATAATTGTAATTTAAAGCAGGTTTTAAAGAAATTTTAGGCGAGATATTTATTAATTACATTACCAAAATATAGACTTTGTAATATTAAAATCATAATCGTATAAACTGGCAGTTGAAAATGAAAATCATAATAACACACTACCGCTTTTAGATTTGAGCGTATTCATCATAACAAACTTGCCTCAAGTCGCATTAGTATTGAAAATATTCGTTATCAAACAAATAGAAATTTTATTTAAATTATTCCATGAGTTTCAGGATAGATTTTGTTAAGCATTTAAAAACAGAATTTTGAAAATTTGTCAACCTGGTTATATTACAAGAAATTATACAAAATTAAATAATTGGATTTTGAACTTGTTAGTTAACAGTATTTTTTTCAATAATAGCATTTCAAATAACAGTTTTAATTATAAATATAATAATTAAATTAACGAAGAATTCAACTTCCCTTCAATTTTCATTAACAAATAAGGGCATTAGCTGTTGTCTCTGCTCACAAAACGTGTGAGCGTTATGAGAAAACTGAACTTTCTAGAAAAATAATTTAAACACTGTCACGATCTACATAAAATAATGCACAATGTTTATTTAAAACGTTTTCCTCTTAGCTATTGTAAGAGTCGCTAGAGCTCTTGGAATGTAAGAATTTGTACGACAACGCAAAAATCTGAAATACCATTTAAATCAACAAACTTAAGGTAAAATCCCGTGAAATATAAAAATTCACACATTTATTATTTCATATAAAAAGAAGTATATGGTAATAAAAAGAATGATTCTTAAGATACATTAATTTTAAGAAAGCTATCATCCTCCATCTTAGAAGAGAAATTACAGCTAAGGTGACTTCACTGAGCTTAATTAGAACAGGGGCAGAGCTAATTCATTTTAATTGCTTTTTAATGACGTTTCCGCATTCTGATGTATATACAGGGTCATCAGCAATAAGCAATTTCGTAATATATAGGATGTTGCAAAATTAATTTTTAGAAATATACAGGCTGTTTCGGAACTGAATTTATGCAATATACAGGAAGCTTCACGCTACATTTTTAATCACGTGATGTAATAATATAGTGCGGCGCGAACTGAAATACAAGGTAAACGTTGCTCCTCTTGTAATACAAATAAAAATATGGAAATCCAATATATCATTGGCTGAGATACATGCTAATCACTGCTGCTTGTATAATTTTTAAAATATACTAATATTTTATCTGAATAAATTTATTTGGTTACTTTTTTAAAGACAATAACATTCAAAATTGTAGTAGTGCATACAAGGAGAATGTACAGTAGATATGTAGCTAAATATTTTTAACGCTTTCATGGAATTTTATCGCTAATATTTTTCTGAATTTCCAATAATAATTTTATTATATATCAGAAGCCCGCTCCTGGAACTCTTTGGAATGTAAGACACAGACCGAAACATATAACTTTCTCGCTACTAAAGATTATATGCGACTGAGGAATTCAATGCAATCGACTAGTTCTACGCGCGCATTTTGTTAGTAAAGAAGGTATGACAGAAAATTCAGTTTATGAAAATGACTACATCAACCCAAGTATCAAAGAAGGCTGTTCTGTTAGACCCACGTAATTAACAATCAAATATTACGCTGTTTTCACATTAGAAAATTGAAATAAGTTAGCATTTATTTCAAATTTTCTAAACTTATTGTAACTAGAAATAGCCTAATTTCTAAGTTTATAATGAAGTTTCTTAGATTATAAAATAAATATTTAACAAAGCTTAAATTGTAAACCCTTATAAAACCGCGGGTTTTGGATATAAAATCAATAGTGTAAAATAAACTAAAAATCAAAGGGACGCAATCTAATTTTACGAAATAAAATTTTCTACAAGGAAAGGTCTTCAATTTTAGTAAAATCTAAAAATCTCAAAGAAGCCTCCAAAATTACGGTATCACATAGTTAAACTACCCAAGCTGTAAAATTCAGGGAAGGTTGTGGAACAGTCGCAAACATGTAACGGAACTCCAGCAATTTTTAATTATGAACACGCAACCAACAGTTTGAAATTTGAGACCTTTGATTGGTTAACGCGACAGCGGAAAAGGAATGATAAAAAATTATAGAAAGCAGATCAACAGAAGAAAAATCATCTTATTTTCGTCGAATACAGTGACGAATTAAACAACTGTGACTGCTTCAAAAGTAAATCCTTGGATTGTAATTATGTAAATTCCACCAAAACACCTTGCTCGTTAAAGTGCAACTCAAGTAATTGATAACAATATTACCTCTGATCAGTAGCCCGCAGCAAAAATAAAGTTTTAGGGAAGATCAACATTAAAGAGATTATAAAATTCATGTTATATAAACAGAAAGTTTTAAAACAAGTTTTTGGAACGCGCAACAAATAAGGTAGTTAAAGCTTGAAGATTCAGCAGTTGACTGAGAAACAAAAACTCTAAGATCCTAACTATACAAAAAGGAAATATCTACCATATATTATCAAACAAACAAAGATAATATCAAAAACCAAGTTTACAACGTGTTTTTATTTTGAATTTTAAATAAATGTAAAGAAGTCATTCTGATTTGTTACATAATGGTGTATAAACATGTCTTAAATAAAATTTGGTGTGATTTACAAAATTTTACATAAATATTGAAACTAAAATATAAAATTTTACCTCCAGGTAAGACAGCGGTACAGTAAATTTATTGTCCTGATAAAAGGGTATCTCTTTCAGGCGCATTTTAAATAATACAGTCTGAAAATAGTTTGGTTACCGTCATCCAAAAGCCTAAAATTTATGTGAACTAAAGTACGATACAGTAATTTAATAAATTGCTCAACACTGCCAGATTGGCCACAAATAAGGCCTATGAGGAAAGTTTACACCAGGCATGCAGATAAACATTTTAGGAAATTATTTTTTATATTTATTCATTCTTCTTAAATTTCAGTGAGCTAAACCGATGAAGATTTGCGTATTTTCAAACAGAAAGTGGTGTCTTACAATATTACATTGGGCCATCCAGCGACTGTTTACAGCAAGAACAGTCTACAAACAACCAACCGCTACAACTTTAAAGTGGTGCCACAGGAAATGGTCATGACTCCGAATAGATTCGGTTCCAAATATTTGCATATGGTACTAGACCCCTATGAAAATTTCACACCACGTGTGAGAATATTAAGAAGGTCTAAAGTTTTCAGAGCAAGGCTTTTATGGATTTCTGTACAAGTTATCGGGTATCATGATCTTGAATGTAGAAGAAGAAATTGTACTTGACGATTATTGTGTTAAACTAACTCCTGGAGCAGCAAATAATAACACTTTAAAGTTCGCTGTAAAAGGGGACACTACTGTCAAACTATTTGCAATGCCATTGACGTTAAGAAATATAGTGATCATGTGGGAGTTCCTACTGCAAAAGGTGCAGTGCTTAAGTAAAAGCTAGCAGAATTACAAAGATTTTATACACACGGTTGTGGATGAAGTCACCATGCAGGGTGTTAAGAGTGGTGTACATAAACCTAAATAAGTGTACGAAATGTTAAATAAAGGCTTTAAACTAGACTTGCTCATGTGCGAATGAGTATATAAATTTAATGGTCTTGTAATTAACTAAATAGATACAGAACTGGATAAAAATGACAGATATTTATATCGCATAATGAAATAAAACTGTAAATAAAAAATGTTTATTTTTATTTGACTACTTTATTGATATGATATCCTTTTTTCTTACAGATAAATGTGTATTTATTTATTCAGGTTTACAGTAAACTTCTTAAAATTTATGTAGGCCTTATTAAATATAGCTATGGAACAAAGGTTGCTTCATTGCACATCGATTTTTTGCGAAGTATAGAGTGTCAGTTTCATCATTTGTTAACAGCTATCATAGTTGGACCAACACCCTATGGCAAATCGTATTTTGTAACTGGTTTTTTAAAAAATATAAATAAAGTTCGTGACACTAGATTACAGATAATTATATTGAACATAAGTAATGTACAAACATTGGGCGGGTATACCGAGTTTCAACATAACCTGCCTAACAAAAAATGTTGACGGTGCCACTCCCATCTGATTATAATCGGCGATCTAATGAAAGAAACAAATAGCGAACTAGTTGAAATATTCACCAAAGGTTATCATCACCGTTATATAAGTGTATTTTTTCTAATACAAAACATATTTCACCAAGGAAAAGGAGAAAGGGATATCTACTTAAATGCCCATTACATTGTATGTGTTGGCAAGAAGCTTATGAGGATGCGACTTCAGAACCGCACCGATTTGAAACAGAACATTCCCGACATTATTCGATATAGGACATCTATCTTTGGAGAAAATGGCTCCACCATTGTATATCTAGCTAAAAAAGGGTATAAATAGGGAAGTTATAAGGACAAAGATATCATAATAAAGCATGACGCCCACCAGAGTGGTCCAATATTCTGATTTAGAGTTCTTACAAGATTAGGGGAAAATAAACGAAAAGCATTATTAAATGTTTTTGAAGACAAACAAGTACCTTGTATCTACGAGTGCATTTATAACATATTGCAAGGTAAAATCCCTCTTACACAAAAAAAATGTTGCGACTCGCTAAACATAACAACATGTTGAGAAAATTAATACAACCAGATGAAGATATAAGTAAAAGGTGAAAATTACTCTTACAAACCGACAGAACCCTACCACATAACGTTTTTTACCTTTAGTTTTACTACCGATTTTGATTGGTTATTGGGTAAAGAAAATGAAGATCGTGTCACCAGAGTTTATTCAACATTTTTAATCTGCAGAAAACATCGAACAACAATTTTTAAAAAAGCTAGATCGTAAGATTAAAGAAACTTTAAATTCGCGAATGCCTGATCATCATAAAGGGGATTTATCTAATCAATTAGTATCACATTAGAAGAGAGTCTGTCAGACGCCGACATTAGTTCAAAGCTACCAGATGTTTATAAGAAGAAGAGCGGCAACCTTTTACGTTTTTGAAAATGTCTGAAGATATAGAGCGGGATAATAAAGGCATTGTCAAAGTAAAAGGCGAAAAAATACCTTCTTCAAACATAGTGGATATAGTAAACGATGTTTTGATACCCCGGAAAAAACAAATCCTCTAGGATACCCGCAGTTTAATACCTTTCTCAAAGAATTTCATACTCCATTGCAATTAATAGGAACCCCTGAAGGCTCCAATATACAAAGAACCGGTTATAAAGACTGGCGATTTTAATGATGAAACGGCCAAGCAAGAACGAGGAAGGCTTGAAAAAATACAGAACAGGTCGACGCCTGCTGAACCTTGTTATACTACTTGGAAGGCTCTAAAATTATAATGGTGGATTTGGCGAATCTATACTACAACCCTGCGAACCCTATAAGCTTCTCTGGAGCGTATTCATTAGCAAAAGCACTAAAGATCCAATATTGATCATCTAAAGTGAAAAAATGGGCAAAGCAACAAAAGCATACGCTGTTCATAAACCTGTGACAAAACTATTCCCTAGAAACAAGTACATTGTAAGTAACATGTTTGAACTGTGACAGGCGGATATGTGTTATATGTAAAATTCAAGCAAACAAAAGACTGTTATAACCACTTGCTAACAGTTATAGACGTTTTTAGCAAGATGAAGTGGGTGAGATCTATAAACTCAAAAGTTTCAGAAGCAGTCATAAATTTCTTTCAAGAGTGGTTCTACACCTACAAATTTACGAACCGATAAGTGTCGCGAGGTTACTTCTGTACGCGTGCAATCATTTTCTAAAGAAATATAAATCAACGTTTACGCGACAAGCAATCCCGATACCAAAGGCTCGGTAATAGAAAGACTTAATAGAACATTAAAAACGCGAATGTGGCAATATTTCATGTATTACAGCAGTTATAGATACGTGGATGTTTTACAAGATTTAGCTAACCCGTATAACACCAGATACCGTTGAAGTATCAAAATGACTCTCAATGACGTAAATGATGAAAACATATTAGTGCTGTGGAGCAATTTGTGTCGTAAAGACATAGAAGTATAAAAGAAACTCAAGTATAAAATTAGTTAGTGAGTCAGAATCGGTAGAGCGAAGAGTGTTTTCGATAAAGCATACGAAACGAATTGGAGCGAAGAAATCTAACATTTTTCAAGTAATAAAATAAATAATTACAAACTTAGACAACGAAATTGTAGAAGGCGCGTTCTACAAACACCGAATTTAAAATAGAAAAAATTATTGACGAAAAGGGACGAGTTAACAAAAAACTGTAATTGTTGAAGTTGTTAGATTAGAGAGATAAATTTAATTCTTGGGTTCAGGCGTCTGATGTTAAACGCTCGTAAACATGGAGAATACATTTTATTTAACATTACTAAGCAACAGTTCAATGAAATACTTTCTCAACAATACTACAGCTCAGTTGTCAACGCAACTACCTAAACGTATTAAACATAATGGGCCTTGGGTTCTGGAGATAGCTGAAATACTATACCCTTGCTCGTCTTTATTTGAATCTGACGCCGATAATCTTATGTAATTTAGACGGGAACCGCCCGAAACAAAAAATATTGAAGTAGACAATATTCTAAAAACTGCTTGAGAATTCTGCAGAGAAATGGAGAACAATTATATTATAGACAAAATGTACTTTCTATATCCCCTAGTAATTACGGAAGTCTTAAGGATATTGTAAAATAGCTTAATCCGCGCGAATTGATGTAACGAATAGCTGTATTTGATCATGGCAATAAAACCCATTGCATATCCCTTGAAATTATAACGGATTGGATTATCACAACGCTTAGCACCTCAGATTGGCTATGTACCTAGCACAAATTTAACCACAGGATCAATACCAATACATCCTGCTAACATATGGTATGGTATTCCTTCTCAAATGTTCATTTACTGCGACGTCTGTGAGCCGCAAGTAGTGGGAGATGTTTTGGCGACTTTAGTTTGTATTGTCAACATCACCAACGACAATTACAAATATGATCGATACAAAGACGTTGCATTTTCACCGATTCATGATATCCTAATAAAGGAATTTGAAAACTTTGAAATACATATAAGAACGAATTCAGAGGAAGCCGTACCATTTAAGTTTGGGCGGTTCAGTTTGATACTACATTTAAAAAAAAGTTACAGAATAATGGCTCGTATCAAAGGAGTTACGGCATTATATCGTTTTTAGCAGAAATTTTTAAAACATTCTTCCGATTTTCAAGTCTGATGCAACAGCGGTCGGGGGATAGGGCTTAAGAACCAAAGGACATGTTCTTGATGATATAGTAGAAAACAGAACAGCTGGAGGTGCGTTAAAAATAGAATGCGCAAGGGCGTTCAGAATCTGTAACGTAAGGTAGATGATAAAATTGACATTTTGATGTCAGTATCCGGAAAAAAACTGAAAAGTAGTTATTAAGCATCATTCACTGATAAAACCTGCTAAAAAGAAAACGTCTTCTAGAGAAAAAAATATTCCTTTAAATCACAAAGGTATATTCAGCAGACACTAGTATGGCCTTTCTTCACGCCCAATCTTGTGAATGCGTCCAATCCAAGCTGTGCCTGTTCGCTTTACCGTTAACACAGATAAGTATTGTAAATGAACTGTGGATGTTTTGCAAACCCCATTCCTTAATATCTGATGACGCTTCTATCGAATTTGTACTTCCCAGAAGGTGAAATGATTATGTAGATCAATGTAGATCAAATTATGTATTATATCACAGCTCAAATAGTTCAAAAAGATTGAGGTATATTGCGCGACGAAAATATACCAGTACATGTGAGTAATTGGACGCACTGGTTATTTAACAAGATGAAAATATATTTAAACCAAATACTAGTCTCGCCACCTAACAATACCTAGGCATACAGGACGTACATTGAAACATTACATAATTACGGATATGAATCCAAAAAATCTCATCTAAGCAACAGCTTATGGTACAATGACACGCTAGAAAAAATGGAAGACATAGAAGAGGCCAAAGCAGGCTTGATAAAAAAATGAAAATTTACACGGAAAAGTCGATAGGTTGAAGCGATAGGTCAGGTACATCCAGACTTGTTTAATCAAGAAAAGTTTCTTATCAATGGCGTAGAGATGAAAATAAAGTTTGTATGTCCTTGTGGTGAGTTTAGTGTAATGACTGCTGAAGGTCCAATGTTTAATGTAAAGATTAATGACGCTAACTTGCTTATGAGAAAAATGAAAATAAATCCTATAATTCTGCTTGAGTATACTAAAATCTCGAAAGCGACACCTGGTAGCTAGAGAAGTACTGTGAGATATACAAAGGAAATCTCTAGATAATATATATCTTGATCAGCTGCCGAAAAGTTGTATTCCGGGATTTGTCATTAATAAAATTTTTAATGGTCTATGCTTTTAATTTGTTTAACTTAATCATTAATTCGAAAATTTAAATATGCATCATTTTTCATATTAGTATACCTTCTACAGCTAATTTTTTCTGTACAAAGAAGATTAAAGTACGTTAATAATAAGGGAATTAATAATATAATATAAGCATGAAATAAAAAACCATCAAGTTCAAAAATAAAATTACATAAGAAAAACTCTGGTTTGAAACAACACCAGACATTCTCTTGGGTACATAGATTTACAAATATGCAAATGTCCACCAATAATTAAAATTTTATTTACGTTTATTTTGGGAGCAATAATTGGAACACTCACCCATTTAAATTATTGGACACATAAAACGCTGCTTAACCCGAGAGTTTTTCTCTGGTAACTCGCTTCCGGGTATTTTTTCAGGAAAATCGTTAAGTTTACGTAAAAGCATATCAACAAGTATTAAAAAAATTGTTAAAAACGTTTTCGAGAAAATAGCAAAAAAATTAAACATCCCAAGAGTAAAGTGGTACTTCCGGTTATTCGATATTAACTGAACTCTTGCCGTATCATGCACGGAAGGTAAAAAATTTAAATATAGTTTTACATTTTTATATGATGACTCGTTTTTGAGATATGTAGTACATAAATAATACTCCAAGTACTTTTGGTTTCTCGATTTTCAAAAATTTATTAGAGAAACTCCTTGCGTAATATAAAACTAAATTAACAGCTAAGAAATATACTAAGTTTAAAAAAAATCGTTGGAGCCGATTTTAAGAAAAACATGAAAACGAAGAATTTGGAAAGTTACTAAAAACGACCGAAGTAAAATGGCACTTCTGGTAATTGGATTTTAACTAATTTTTGATTTTGCATAAAAAGGCAATTGTGACCCCAAATGTAAATTTTCATTTAGCTAGGACTCTTAGTTTCATAGTTATTGTATTCAGAGTTAACGGTGAAAGTACATTCGGTTACTCGATTTACAGAAAATTTTCTGAGTGACCGCCTAGATTATATGAAAGGAATTTAAATATCTAAGAAATGTAATAAGTTTTTTAAAAATCCTAAAGCTGATTTCAAGAAAATTTCGAAAATCGAAAAATTCGGAAAATATCTAAAAATGGCAGAAATATACAGGGACATAGAAATTGCAACACGAAGAAGGAGTAGGAATTTCTTAATCAAATTTGGCAGATCTATCGGGCCGACGTTCAGTAATAATTGATTAACGTTTGAGGTCAAGTGGTAATGTGATAACGTCACATTTGACAGTTATAATTTATTGCTAACTTTTTCGGTCTGTGTTTTTCGTACTATTTGTCATTGTTAATTGACATTATTTTGGTTTTGTTTCTTTGTTAACATGTTTTGTTTATTTGATCATGCCCAAAGTACGGCCACGAGGATAGTACCGTCAATTAAGCGAATTTGACAGAGATCGAATTATTGGTTTGCGCGAAGCTCGTTCTTTATTTGGGAAAATTGCTAACTGTGTAAATCAAAATCGGTCTACTGTAATACGAGTATGTTGTGCATGATTTGAAGATGGCCAGGAAGATAATGAAATAGGAACCGGTGCTTCAAGAAGAGCGAATGAGCGTCAAGGTCGTCGCTTAGGACAAGTGGCATTTAGAGAACGATTTTGCTCTACTAGGGCAGTTGGTAACCAATAGTTTGGTGATGAAGGTTACCTTTCAACCCTTAGAATAGTTTATCGCCGAATTCGAAGTTTTGGCTTAGCATCATATCATCCGCAACTTGTGCTTCCTTTGATTGCAGAACATTGCCAGCAACAGTTACAATGGTGCAATGAACGATCTCATTGGAATCTTAAATGGCGCCGTGTTGTCTCTAGTAACGAATCCAGATTTTGTTTAGGAATGCACAACGGTTATATGAGAGTCAGAAGAAGACGGGGTGAACGACGGAATTTTCTATTTACAGTTACGAGGCACGTACACCGCACTGTGGGTGTTGTGATTTGAGGTGCGATTACTTATGGCAGCAGGTCTCCCCTGGTGTTCATTCGAGGTAATATGACATCACAACGGTATATTGCGGAAATGGTTGAAACACATCTTCTGCCACACTTACAAGAGCTCGACAATCCATTATTCAAGCAATATAATGCACGTCAGCATGTGTCAAGGCTTTCCTTGAAATTCTTTGAGCAGGTCCAGATTCATCTTTTGCCATGACCTCCAAGATCTCCAGATCTTTCTCTTATTGAACATGTATGGGACACAATAGGTAGAATATTGCGAAATTTGCAGCTTTTTCATCTGACTTTGGAGGCTTGTAGACATGAGGTGTAACTTGTATGGGAGGAAATATCCCAATGTGAGATAAACTACCTTATTCAATCAATGCATCGGCGTGTAAACGACTGTGTAAAACTTTTTTAACTAATCAAGATTTTCCTCCTAAATTTTGACAATTTATTACCATAGCATATATGAACATTCCTACTAAATTTCATCCGGAAATTCCAATCCGTCCTTGGTGTTGCAATTTCTACGTCATTGAGCATAAAATGGTACTCTCGGTTATTAGATTTTTTGTGACCTCAAATATGGATCTTTATTTACCTAGGGCTTTTAGTTTCATAGTTATTTTATATAGATTTAACAGTGAAAGTACTTCCGGTTACTCGAGTACAGAAAATTTTCTAGGAAACCCCCTAGATTTCATGAAAGAGCATTAAATGACTAAGAATTGTAGTAAACTTAAAAAATCGTTACTACCGAATTCAAGAAAATCACAAAAAATCAGAAAATGACAAGAGTAACGTGGCACTTCCTATTATATGATTTTAGTAAAATTATTGCAGTCGCGTGGGGCGATGGCTAAAAACTCCAATATAAAACTTAAATTATCTAGGACTTTTTGTTTTCGAGTTATTGTGTACACAGATATACACACACACACACACGCGACCGGTTTGCGCACGCGCACGCGCACGCGCATGAGCACTAGAACGAGCACGAGCACGCGGGCGCGCGTATGGACGCACGAATGCACACAACCACGCATGCACGCGCACACACGCGCACCGCAAACACACCCACACGCACGCGCACACACACACACACAAGCACACACACAAAAACACACACACATATACACACATCCACACGCACACGCTTTCGCAGGCACATGCACATGAACGCGCTCACATACACACACGTACATGTATACACATACATACCGACACACACAAACACACGCACACACATACACGCGCGCCCGCACACACGCACAGGCGCACCCGCACGCGCCCGCGCCCGCGCCCGCGCCTGCGCCCACGCCCACGCCCGCGCCCGCGCCCACGCCCGCGCCTGGGACCGCGCCCGCGCCCAGGACAGCGCCCGCGCACGGGACCACGCCCGTGCCCGGGACCGTGCCCGCGCCCGCGCCCGCACCCCCGCCCGCACCCCCGCTCACACCCCGCACCCCCAGGCGCACCCGTACGCGTACACGAACGCACCCGGGCGCACGCGCGCATGCGTACACGCGCGTACTCACGCGCGTACTCATGCGCGCGCGCTCGTATGCACGTATGTACGCTCGTACGCACACATGCATGCACCAACGCACGCCCCACGCACACACACACGCACACACGCACGCACACACGCACACAAGTACCCGCGCACGCGCACACGTACACCCACACGCATAGCCGCACGCACACCCAAACGCACACCCACACGCACACCCACACGCACCCCCACACGCATACGCACGCACGCAGGCGCGCACGCGCGTGTGCACGCACACACTCACCCACACACACACACACACACACGCACACACACACACGCACACACATACCCACACAGAGCAATTACCAAAAGCGTAACGACAACACTATATATATATATATATATATATATATATA